>PNEQ01056254.1:0-19654 GCA_003012365.1 Medauroidea extradentata
TAACTATGGTAGGGTATGTCAGCCAAAATTTCAAGTTTTTTGTGTTTGAAATTTCAACCGATGGAAGCTTGGTCAAGTACTAAAATCAATATTATATTTAAATATAAATGTAATGTGTGTACAAGAATGCTCTGTGTATGTAGTGTATAGCAAAATATTTTTCACAGACACTTGGGTAAGTTAGGCTGCCTATTAACTATACTCTATCCATTCCAAGATTGCAGCTTGTCTCACTCCGCCTGTTCCCGCGCTTGAACGGCATTGGCTGTGCAACAAACCGCCGCACCACCTCCGCGTGTCTCGCAAGCTGTCGACTGGCGACACGTGGAGAAACGGAATCGCGCCTCGCTGTGTAGGAAATGGAATCACGATGGACGTGGCGTCGCCGCGTAAGTCGTAGTTAATCCATTCTATGCACATGTAGTATTTCAGGCCCACAGAGTGATATTATATTACAGCGGATTAAAAAATCCAACTAAACGATAAAATTACCTATCCCGAACTAAAACACAGAAATTTAGCGCAGGACCTATTTCCTGTCGCAACTACACTGTTAACTAACCAGCCAACCAATGGTCGAGAGCTCAACTATGACAGTGTTTATTTCTGCTGCAACCTTGGAATGGATACAATATAGGGCAGAGTATAGAGGAAGAGGGAATAATATTGAGAAGATTCAGATGAGCAGAAAAGAGCAGGGAGGTAGTCTATACTTGTGAGGTTGGTGAGGGAGAAGAATTTACTCTCAGAAGAGTTGAAGGTGAAGGGGATTGGTAAGTTTAGGAGGGATTTTGTAAGTGATTGAGGAAATGGTAAGAACTTGTTACCGGGCAGTTGCCTAGTTGCAATTGTTTGTGTTCTAGCTTATGACTAAGAGAAAATACCGTTTTTTCAGCTCCCTAACAATTACCAAGAGTATACAGAACACACGCAGCTACATGGGCCTATGTAGAAACATACAAAATAAGTTAATGTGATATCCTCGTGCAAAAGAAAATCTGCCTACATTATTCAGAAATTAAAAGAAAAACACACATGTATAAACTGAGTATCATTAAACTTAATACAGCTCTTAAAATTTGTATTGTTAAGACTTGTTCTTTTTTGTAGAATATAGGAAATAGATGTTCTCCTGTAAATTATATTAAAAATTAAATATTTTGTGAACTGGCTTTTTTCTCTTCTTTTTTCATGTAGAGATTGTGAAGAATGCAGACATGGGATTACATATGATCACAAGCCTCAACTAACAAGAATTTGCTCCACTGCTTCTTTATTTTACATGTGTTTTGTATTTATGTCATTGTATTTTGTATGTAAGCATGACTTTTCAATATTGTACACAAATAAGAGGATGCAATAAAATAAACTAAAATTAAAGATTTTGGCTTTGCTACAAAATATTTGTGCCTTACAATGTTCCTTTTTCCACATTAATAGCCACTCTTTACGATATGTGAACAGAATTTTTTGGATTTAGTTTGTGTTGAATCAAAATAAATTTGTAGGTGTGGTCACAGCAGTCTTAAATAGCAATTGTTTATGGTATTGTATGTCAGCTATAAGAGCCTGAAATATTAAGTATATTTTGCCTCATGCAGATGAAAATTAAATAAATGTGTATTAAATTGTAAATCAGTATATCTTTTACGCTTTCATGCTAAACAGTCTGGTCAAGGTAAGTGGGACAAATGTATCCAAGCCTATGCATGAGGTGTAGACTATGCAATGGAATAAGTTGGCCAAATTTTAACCCAAACCATTTATTTTAAGCCACTTTTTGGTATCAATTATGATGTAAACTGTATGTGAGCTACGATACATGACATTTTCCTTAAAGTCATATATGTGTGATATATTTTTTTAAACCATTCAGTTTGAAATAAAACCTAAGAACAGTACATATGAGAATTGCTTATAAAGCATATACATATTTTTAAAATAAGGACGCGTAAAACAATGAAATACTGATTAAAACAGATTTTTTCATAAAAAAAATATACCGTATTGGGTCAGTTAAGTCTTCTCAAACTATACTGTTTACTGGCAGAGACACATTACTGGTACCTACACATAAAAGACAAAGTGTGTCTGCACTTGCTTTGCTGGTGCATTCAGCTGGTTGCATGGTGAGTAGCCTAGAACTTAGATAAATACTTGGTATTGCACAATGGTTGTGTAGTGTTCAAATGATGTATTTTGGTGTATATTTTGGCAGATTAATAGTGTTTTTCCTAGAAATGTTAAAGTTTATCTTATTTAAAAATAGATATTATTTGCTATCAAATGTTGAACTAGGTTGATGTAGTGGTTGAGTCTAGATAAGAAGTTATACTTAAAAAATATATAAAACTTTGTACAAAGGTAGGCAGCTAGGTGGGTGAATGACAGGTGAAGAAGATGGGAACATACACCCATCGGTAGGGATGAAGAAATTGGGGTGGAAGTAATTGATGGTCAGGATACACAAGGTCGTCAATGAAGTACAACGGTGGGGATATTTAAGTTTATTATTATGTAAATACTGATATAATCTTCAGCTTGTATGAACACTGGTAATAATCATGTAAACAATGAAGCCAGAACAGTGGTACCAATTTATGACACAAAGTTACTCTTACTGGACAACTGTCAATCACTAAATTTAAAAGGACTGTCACAATTTTAATAACAATGAAAAAAAAAAAAAAAAACTTGTGGAAAATTATGTTTCAATACTTTTTCTTTGATTTTTACAGAAAATAAGTAACTTTCGTTTTACTTTTTAAATTTTTGCTCAGGCTCACTTTGTTATGGAATGGCTCAATTCGTAAGACAGAAATCCACTGGAAATTTAATTTTAAACTGTATTTTTGCAAAATATTGGAAATGACGAGTAGTTAAATTTCAGTTCTGTGCACAATGTTTAGTGTTATTGAGATCTTCAACGCATCAAGAGGAAGAGGCCGCTCTTAAAACACTCTCCTTCATGAAAATAACACTTTCTCATTTAGTGGAAACTCTGCAGCAAACATTTCATGTTAACTTTCTGAGCAATACATACCAGGAAACATAAAAGGTCCTCTTTTTGAAAATTGTTAGAATTCGCTGATTACAAGAAATAATCAGATGCTGCAGTAGCATCGTTAGCAGACAAATTTCTGTGGCAAAGAAATTCACACATGAAACATACCGATATGGTGCGTGATAGGCATGCCAGTGTATGGAGTTGCTTGAAAGTAAGTTTGTCGAGGTTTACTTGGTTGAAATATGACATGGTTCTGAAGAACTGTAGCACAGGATGTGTTTTTCAAAGTGCAAAATGCATTTACAAGCATGTTGTGTGCAATTACATTGCGGGTGTAGCAGTTTTTGCCTACTTGTCAGCTATTGCATTGAAGACACAGACACACTAGAGTGCATTTTATTGCAAATTGTATATTCTAGTGGCTTGTACTGCTCAGAAAAGCAACATGAAATGTTCACAAAAACCAACGCCACGAAAGTTGTTGTCAATAAGAGGGCGAGTACCCCTGTAACTTCCATGAAGAGAGTTTTAAAGAGCAGTTTCTGGATTGGTTCAAATATCTCTGTGACACTTATAATTGTGCACAGCCTGTTGTATACAAAAATTTGCCAATACACAATTTTAAAATTCATTTTTCAAAGGTGAATGTCTTCCTTACAAATAGCGTTATACGCAAAAATTTCATAGTGTAACTAGCATAAAACTTATTTTTGATACGGAATCAACTCCAAAAGCTTTGGACACAATCTAAAGAACAGTCTGTATAGGTCTATGGAGTTTCGTGGTAGTATGAAACATACTAATTCTGTGATCACTGATATATTTTTATTTGTCAATAACCTCGTTAACACAGCCTGTAATGTAATAACTTAAAAACTATAAATAAAACTCATTCGCTGCACATATTGGCATATATATATATATATATATATATATATATATATATATATATATATATATATCACTATTGAATTAAACCTTTGTGTAACAGTTCACACACGAATGCTCGGTTCTTTGCTTCTAGTACAGATAGTGGAGAATTAGGTACGTAATTTTGTGTTGTAATGTATTACTTACTAAGTGTACAGTGACGGAATTAGAGGTACCTCAAGTACTCACCACTTTACCAAGAATGGACTATATTATTCAAAAAAGATTACGCCAAACAAAAAAAACGTTTCTTCTTTATTTGTGATTGTTGTTATTAAAAATCTGTAGATGAACAGCTTAAGAGGCTGCTTGAATGTCACTGTTGTGATCCGTAGCCGCCAGGCAGTCTACGAGTGCGGAATATGAGAAGTCCTGATACAGGAGCCTGCGGGCGATAACAAGTCAAAGTGTCAGTCAACAAGCGATTGTGGAGCGCAGTGTTGAAGCGGTGGTGACTATGGCTGTGACCTTAGTGTATCTCAGCCGGCATACACCTGTCCCCGAGACACGTAGGGCAGTTCCTGGTACAGGGATAAACGAGGCACTTCAATTGTGACTGAGTCAAGTTGCGGCAAAATGTTATAGCCATATTACAATCAATAATTAATTTTCTATTGGAAATATTCAACGGCCGTACTTGAATAACGATGCGAGTAAACATTTAACTACCCGGGTTAAACTCGCTTATAGACACTTCGTACACGACCGATAACTAACAAAAACGACATCTTTGGCAATGAAGATCGTGATTGCACATGATAATTGTATTTATGTATTTATAAACTCTGATATATTGTATTCATAAACTGTGATATATAAACGGTGATATTTTTTGGTAACTCGAATTCGATACAATATATTAAGAAAATGTTTTCCGAAAAAAATTAATTTTTGTGCATGGAACATTTTTTATATCGATAATGGCCCAGGTTGGTCGAGTGATTAGATCTCTCGCCTTACGTAGGCAATCCAGTTTCGATCTTCGGCGGAGTATATCCGGAATTTTTGCATGCGGGAAACGTGATGAACGTTACTGTTGGGCGGTGGGTTTTCACGGGGCACTCCCGTTTCCCCTAACTTTCTCATTCCGTCACTTATCCACTATCCTCATCTCACCGCAGTCGTTCTTTGCACCGGGCGAGATGACAGGTCTGACTCGTGAGTCAAAGAGCCGTATCAAGCTTCACCCCAGCTATCTCTCGACCAGAACTGTGACCCTTCCTTAGGCCACGCGTCAATTTATTTCAAATTACTTTTACGAATGTACATTATTAGCCCATAGCATACCATATTTCTTAAAATTACAGCAATAAACAGTTTCTTTCATGTAAAGAACTGTGATATTGTATTGTTGAACTGACCTAGGTTTGCATAAATAGACAGCTGATATTTGCTACAGGAAGTTCTATGTTCAGTTAATTTGTTAATTTCTCACACTGTAAAATACGATCCTTCTAAATTGGCTTTGGTAGGTTTTTATATCACAAACCCATTATCATGGAAACAATAAAAAACATAAGGAGAATTGTGTTAGTTATCGTCCAGCAAGGCTTAAAAGTATAATTGGGGATTTAGAAAATAAATACATTTTACAGTCGACTTTTGCTATCAAGTAGAAAATGTTAATTTGATACATAATGTGAATAGTTAATACCATGGATATATTGCGTGTTTGTTTGTAAATATATGGCAAAAAAACTTCATCGTAAGAAGTGAATACTCTTGAGTAAAACTGGTCTAACATCACTAGTTTGCTTACATGGCCTCCTAGGTCTTGTCTAAATGTCGAGTTTTACCGAATACTAACATTCTGTCCGCGGCAATGTCCATGTGTAATACTTGTAAGATGTCACATAAAGTTACATGTACTCTTTAATAAAATAAATGCATCAATATTTACATGCTCGAGCACAAACAGACAGTATTACAACATGAGTCGATAGGACTGTAAAATGTTAACCTGAATGAAATTATTTCATGATAGTCGTTTGAAGCTCAAAGAACTGCGATATTTAACTGTATTTTTAAATAAGCCTGTAAATTTTGTAACAGGGCTATCTTGAAACTACAGGTAAATATATTTATGTAAGCGTTGTTCTGAAGCAAAAAGCATATTGATTACTCAACGGTTTTGACAAACTTGTAAAATTAATAGGAAACACGTATTACCTCTTTTTACCCTGTCAGGGATCTCGATAGACAGCACGTGGAGTGCATCGTCTTTTTCGCAGTCAACCAAATTGGTAGTGCTAACACTTGCACTTTGCCAATCTGTAACATGCACAGTTGCATTTATTTGTTGAAAGAAATGTCTTTCAGACCACAGTTTAAATGCTAAATCTGAAATTAAATGCAGACCAAATTTTGGTTAACTAATTATTCTGACTGTCAATTGATATTGCCATTCAATTCTGCCATGTTGTATTGAACTCGAAAAGAATACTGACGATAGTGTGAGACTAACTAAATGAACAGACTGATATGGTATCAAAATTCAGCAGTAGTCTCTAATGGTAATCTAAGTAACAAACGGTAATAAACGACCGACAAATACCATTTAAAACCCCTAATATTCTTCAGCGTTTGAAACGGTATACAAGGCATACACCTAAAATTATAGGCTTGAGAGACAAAATCAGTATCGAAATAACAAAATTCCAGTTTTGATGTTGAAGCGTGTGAACTGTTTTCGCTGCCGATAGTCAGAATAACGTGTAAAACACGGTTGCCTGAAAACCACTGTAAAATATATGTTACGGTTCTTCATCTAAAATGGCAATGCACAATAATGAGTACATGTGTTTAGTAAATAAAAGCACTATGTAAGCTATTTGGCTGAATAAACATTATCTTTGCACAATGATTATGGATATGAATACAATACATTACTTCAATTACCTTGTAGTATATTCATTTTACAAATTGTTTATAACAATTTTTTAAAATAAATATTCATACAAAAGCAGAATGAAAAATGTAACCTTGTAATTACATAACATGACTAACTGCACTGTTAAATATTTTGTTATATTTATTCCAATTCTGGGATTTTATATTGTATACAATTATGTTAAACGATAAAAGTGAGAGTAGACTGACTTGGATAGTGATAACACAGGATTCGGAATAAAATCCTCTTTCGCTCAAAATGTTTCCCCCATGTGCCGACACAATTCCAGACAGCCGACGTGGTACGTCAGTGGTCCTGGTCTCCTAATCACGAGATTCTGATGCCGTTACACAGTAACAACTGAAAATAATGTACGCCATATTGTCTACGTAGAACAAAAATTATCACTCCAGGCGAACGCTGGTATGGTTCGTGAACAAAGACCACGACCGACTACTCTCCTAGTTTTTGTCGTTACGTCAAGTTGTGAACACTGTCTTGAATGACCTCACTGTCGACGAGACATAAAGCCCATTTACTGTACCTTACATGCTGCATAAGGACACATTCTTCATTCTTGTTTTAATAGATTTTTCGCCAACTACACAACAGCTGTGTTTCTGGCGATATTACGTTCTTGCCATTTTTCATAAAGACGATGAGATGCTGTTAGGCATCGAACACACAATCTGCTGTCTCTCAATATACCGACAGCTGCGCATGGCACCTACTTGTTACCTATCTTATTTCCCCGAACAGTACGTCCTTTACATAATGCGTCACGCGAGTAGTTAGCAACTGCCGAGCCCTCGGACGTAGGCACATTGGCAACATTATGTACACTGTTTTACTTTTCTCCTGCTATTAGTGCACTTTTCCGCAGATACACCCTTACTGTACAACAAACCATTCGCGTCGCAAGTTCATATTTTTTTGAGGGGAATGATATTTAATTGTTCGGGAACACCCATCCCCAAAGAGGTGGGTTAGAAGGTGGTCCTCCCCCAGGAAATGTTTGGGGTTTCAAGGTACAAAATGGGGTTATTTAAGCATATTTCATTCCTAAAATAAGCTAATTATATAACTGGTTGAAATAACAATTTTCTTTTTTAGAATTTTTTAAGTGAACAGATTTATAAAAAAAAAAAACAGTTAACATAGGTACATGTTGGAGCACTATACACAACACAAAATAATGAATTTAAATACCAGGAGAAACCGGAATGTTAAACTTACAATCTGCAGAAGTTTGAGAACCTTTACTACACTTGGCACTGACATAGTAAAGAAACTGTCCGCAATGAAAGATATTTTCTTGCAGATATTTAAACAGAAAAATGTACAGTTTTACACTTTCAAATTATTTACAAAATCTTCTGTGAATAAGTTCAACACAACATAAACTTTACAAAACATAGCCTACATTTAAATTTTAAAAATTATTACTAAGATATGCATATATATATATATATATATATAATTACACATACGACTGAAGAAAAAATAGTTTTTTGTTAGGCGTAATCTTTTTCGAATAATGTAGTCCATTCTCGGTAAGGTGGTGAGGACTTAAGATACCTCTAATTTCGTCACTGTCCAGTAAGTAATACATCACAACACAAAATTACTTACCTAATTCTCCACTAACTTTACTGGAAGCAAATAACGAAACATTCGTGTGTGAAATGTGACTCAAAGTTTTAATTCAAAAGTGTTAATCTTATCACGAACGGACTATATACGCCAATATGTGGAGCGAATGGGTTTTATCTATAGTTTTTAAGTTGTTACAGCACAGGCTTTGTTAACGAGGTTATTGACAAACAAAAATATTTCAGTGATCACAGAATTAGTATGTTTCATACTATTACGAAACTCAATATAGAGACGGTTATTTAGCTCATGTTAAAAACTTTCGGAGATGATTCCTTATCAAAAATGAGGTATAGGCAGAAGTTACACTATGAAATTTTTTACTATAATGCAATTTGTAAGGGAGACATTCACCCTTGAAAAATGAATTTTGAAATTGTGTTTTGGCAAATTATTGGAACGTGGTGTTAACGTTCAATTCTGTGCACAAATATAAGTGTTATAGAGGTCTTCGGCCAAATCTAGAAACTGCTCGTTAAAACTTCTTTCATGAAAATTACAGGGGTACTCACCCTCTTACTGACTAGAAATTTTGTGGCGTTGGATTTTGTGAACATTTCATGTTGCTTTTCTGAGCAGTACATCCTAAGCAACAGAAAATGTGTTATTTTTACAAGTCGCTAGAATGTACAATTTGATATAAAATTCATTACAGTGTGTCTGTGCCAACAGTACAATACCTGGCATGTAGGCAAAAAGCTCTACATTCGCAATGTAACTGCACACAGCATGCTTGTAAATGCATTTTACACATTGAAAACAGATCCTGTGCTACAGTTCTTTAGAACTGTCACACATTTCAACCAAGTAAACCTGAACAATCTTACTTTCAAGCAACTCCCTTAAACTGACATGCCTACCACACACCATCATTGGTATGTTTCATGTGTACATTTCTTTGCCACAGAAATTCGTGTGCTAATAATGCTACTGCAGTATCTCTCTAACAAGTTGCAAAAAGAGAATCTTTTATGTTTCTTGGTACGAATTACTCAGAAAATTAACACTAAATATTTTCCACAGAAGTTCCACTCAACGAGAGGGTATTATTTTCATGAAGAAAGAGCGGCTTCTTGATGTGTTGAAGATCTCAATAACACTAAACATTGTGCACACAATTGAAATTCAAGGGGCCTCCCTAGATAGGCTGTGTTTGTGTCCGAGGCAGGAGCGGTAAAGCTGCCAATAACCCACTTATGTAAATCATTATCGCCTCTCCGTGCAAGCTCCTCATATGGCGTGTAGTGCTTCACCATTATCCTTTTTCCTATTGGACTTCAAGCAGTGACCACATTATTTTATTTATGGGCAACGTAGTTCAGAGACGAACATCTGTTTCCCTAGTTGTGTTTTTCGAATCAGATTGGTAATTTTCCACATACGGCAATCTAGAAAAGCATTTTTGGCTGTTTTGAAGGACCTTAAAATAATGTTTCTAATAAACGCGCCGAATTTTTAAAACTATAAAGACATTTTTTGAAGTGTGTGTTCTTTACGTAGGTTTACAGATATCATGTGCATTAAATAGTTCCGTCAAAAATAGAATAGTCGTAACTCTCTGCAATGCATTGGAAGCACAGGTACGGAGACCCCTTAACTCAGCGTCGTTTCCAATATTTTGCAAGAAAAAACATTTGAAATTAAATTTCCATGTGTGAAATTCTGTCTTACGAATTGCAGTAGACAAAAATGTCATTGTGAAACTATATATCATTTGTGATAAAGGATGACGTCCTAAAGTTAGTAATATAAGTTAAGGAACAATCTGGGCATATTAGAGGAAACAAATGAAAATATGTATTATTTGGGGGGAGGACGTGTCCCCCCCCCCCCCGGGGTCCATATGGCTGCAACGCCCGTGCAACAAACATTGTTTTGTAACTTTCTATTCATCAATACTCCAAACACTACATACAAATTATTTGTGTTCTGTTGTTCACTTTCAATTGGTGGTCCCTTATTTTAAGCTTAGTAGAGATATCAAAAAATGTGTTACGTATAGAACATTTACACCTGACAGAAACATGTGTATATGTAAATATAATTAGACTGGTTATTGTGGTAGGCATACACATTTCGATTGGTATAAAATAATCACTGATGTGCACTGTTCAGTAACAGCGCATTCATAATGCATATAAACATCACAACAGTTACTTTGGCAAATACCCTCGAGACTAATACTGGACAGCTCTACGCAAATACTAAGAAAATTAACCTAGCGGTATGAGGTGAAACTAACATACATTTTAATATAATTTTTGTATTTTATTATTTTAACATGTTTTATTTAATTTTACGTATTTGTCGTACTACTCTTTTTTATTTTCTCCGCACAACGAAAATATGTTCTCCATTGAGAAAATTTTCCCTGAATTTTCATGTCGCCAGCGTACATCCGAAATCAATTAAATGTACGGTGCTGTTCTCTGATGGTTTGACGTGATAACACAATCAGAAATCTCACCAAAGCGCTCAAGCTGTCCGATATTGGTTTATAGTGTATTTTTTTTACTTTGGTTGCAGTATATTGGTATACTCATAATGTTGGGAAGTTCCTCTGAGTGTCGGGTCGTGTAGTCATACTGGCAAGCGTGCCCGGCAATATGCTTCCTCTCCCCCCTTCCCCAACCGATTTTGTACCGCGCTCGCTCGCCCTCGTACCTTCAGCAATTTTATGAAAATAAGGAAAGACTTTTTTCAAATCACAATCTTCAAAGATCACGGTGATGTATCTATTTATATTTAACACAGAGATTCCTATGCTGTGATACAGCACGGTGAACATTCGGGAGGTTGTTGACAGGGATTTGTCAGCTGATCCACAACGTGAGCACGTCATCTCTGCGTGCTTATCTGTCAACACCGATCCGTACTGTAATCAGGTAAAATAAACCTCTGACTTTTATGTGTCTTATCTCCTTACTCGGTTCCACTCAGATTGTTCCTGTTACCGTTGTTATTTCTCCTTAGTGGTCATGCTAGATAAAACACCATGTTAGTGTGGTAAGGATATTGGATTGCTCGTTCCTTCTATCTAGACTCGTGGTGCACTACCGACTGACTGCTTCATCCGTGACATCTATCAGGGCTTTCACAGTCACTTGACACGACTTTCTTAGCAGTCATATGCTTTGCTTTACTAACTGGATCCACAAGACACGTATACTGAACAATATATGTTTTTTACTAGTTATGTAGAAATATATTATAATGGTCTCCACATACTACGTGAAAACGATATATATACAGTAGCTGGATTTTTATAAGTAGGCATATTTGTTAAATTTTACCAGAGACATCATAACCATTTAGCATGTCGACGTAAGACGTTTATAGCAGAGTAAAACATATTTATTTATGAACAGTTTTCGGCAGACTGTTGTGAAGATTTGTATATTCAGTTTAGTATCATTACTGATAATATGCAGCTAGCTGCACACACGCATTTATAACATTTGCAAAAACTGAAACAGGTGGTCTTATTTGGGGCAGTGGTTGCCAAACTTATAAACACTTAGCTGCCTACATTTGTAATAGTTTTACATGCTATGCCACCAAGCCTATGAAAATCCTTGCGATTTATATTCATTCTATTTGGCTTCAGCATTTACAAATTAAAAATAAAAAAGGTTGAATCATTCAAGATTGATTTTATAATTTCAGTTAATATACACACATGAATTAGCTTACTGAGACTGACGATGCCGCTGAAGATCGTGACAGAAACTCCTGGGTGGGAGTGTATTGGAATACGCGTGTGGCTAACAAGTGTTACCTTGCGCCACGCACCCGGCCGTACAAACAGCCTGCCCAAATTGGCAACCTCGTGCGACTGCCGACGCTTCCCCTTTCCTCTCGCCGAGCCTTCGTACCGTGCTCGCTCCACCCCGTGCATTCAGCAATGGCATGAAAACAATAATAGATCTCACGCCTTTCCTATTAGAGATAACCTAGTGTTGTCGTGGACTTTTTTTATCGTCTGGTCACAATGCAGATCGCCACGATTTTAACACCACAAAATGGATAGCCTGGAATTTGTGTGGGTTTGCAGATTTAAACTCACGAAAAAGGGAATTTATAACTTTCAAATTCCAAATTATTTTACGTAGCAATGTAAAACTATTCAAAACTCGCAATACGGTCTTTGTTTCAAAACTTTATCTTCAGAATTGGCAGAGATATTTCAATTTCTGTTTAACATTGAAGTCCCTATGGCAAGGCAGCCTATTCAGCCTGCCCTTAATAATACTTTTTAATCAAACAGAGGCTATATTCGTGAAGTTTATGTTGTGTTGAACTTAATCACGAAAGATCTTATAAATAATTTGGAAGTGCAAAATTTTACATTTTTCAGCTTAAATATCTGCAAGAAAATATTTGTACAGTTTTGTATGGTTTCCTCCATTACGTCATTCTTTCACTGAGAGCAGTATCTGTACTTCGCCAACGCCAAATGTAATAGATATTGACAAACTTTACAGATGTGTCTTAGAAATGTTTATCTGCTCAAATTCTGTAAATTTATTACTCATATTTTTGGCAGGTTTTGAAAATTTATTTTTTTAAAATATACTAGGTTGATCAGGTGGGATACTACAATGACAGTGAATACAAGTTCTTTTTAAAAATATTTTATGTCGCGTACATGTGTCGAACATTCTTACTGCAACAACAGCTTGTAAGTTTAACATTCACGTTAGTCCTGGTATTTAAATGCATTATTTTGTGGTGTGTATAGGCACCGTGCACGGGTATGGTGTCGCAGCGCAGTGTGCCGCCTGCGAAACAATTGCAAGATGATGGAGCTATCCCATCGCGCTGGCCGTCTAGCTTCCTTTGTTGTTATTACTCCGTCACGCTTACTTAATTTTTACTGAACATGTGTGATATTGAATTGACGTGCGGTTTTTGCATAAAATTTTAATAGGTTTTGCTGCAAAAAATTTTCAATACGGGAAAGAAATGGAACCTGAGGCCATGTAAAATTATGAGCTAACGTACCATGCTAAAGTTGTACGCTGTGGTTTTTTAGTTCATAAAATTTAGCCACGGCTCTGTGGAAGTTCAGATGCCATTGTTGTTAAGGAAGCAAAAGCTGAAAGGATTTTAGAAGGGAAGTGTCCTATTTCATGTAAGGATAAATGCACAGTGGATCAAGAAGGAAACGTTACTGTGAAATATTTATTGACGACAGAAAAAGTCACATCTCAGTGCCGGATGTTAATATATGTAACAGGTATTAACATATGTGACATATGTTTACAGTAAAACACAACATGTATGCATAATGCTGGGAAAGTACACTGAGAATCTTAAAACTTGCATCAATATAGTGGGAAGATTTTATTTTTCTTACTATTTACCAAAACTTGTTTCAACTCATGGCAAAGACTATATTTATTAAACTTTAAAAAAAAGTTTACCGATGATAACTTGAATCTTGAATATCATATGACTTTCTCAGTTATAATGTTGTCTTCTTACATTTAATTTTGTATGTGTATGTAAATTACTGTAAAGTGTACAACAATGTGTAAATCAAATGTCAGTAAATGTCATGATACGAGTATTGTAAAAAAACTATAATATCCCTTCTCGAATTATGGGGGACTGCAAATTGACTAAAACACAACACATGTAAACAATATCATCAAAATATGGAAGAAGTTCTATTGACAGTTTCCCTAAAATATTATATGATTTAATTCGCTGAATGCCCCTTTCTAGGCGAATTAGCTGTATGTTGTTTCCACTTCTTCTTCTTCTGTCAACTTGCCATCATGCAGATATGGTGAAGTAACGACACCTTTGTCGGAAAGGCCTTTTTTTATTCCTAGCAAGCCTTTATCAGCCATTACCACGTTGCCACTTTCCAGCAGAGTACGCAAATCACTATCACTTGTGATAAATGTGTCACTTGATCTACCACCATAGCATTTTGATTTGAAAGTCACCATTCCATAAATATAGGCGATACTGTTGTGCGGTGAACCCCAAATATTACTCTCATAGCAGAATATGGTAGTCCTATTTTCGTTTTTATTAAACATTGTTACATGCTGTGTGTGTGGGCAGGGTGGTTGGAAACTATGTCGCAACACCGTGTAGACTGGCCCATGATTCACGAGCCGGGCGGCTACGTGATGGAAGTCACGCCAAAACTACGTCATAGATATCTGTCCTAACTGCGGTTTTACCCTACGAGGCAGCCTGAGGCAGCCTACGAGACTCAAGTCACGTACGAAACATGATTAAATGCCTATTTTTAGACCCCTGTTATGCGGTGATTCCCCTACCTTTTCGCCCAATATATAAGGGCTGAATCAACAAATTCGGGGAGAGTTCGCTATTGGTCCTGCTAGAAAAAGGTGCTATGCTTGTGGTGAGAGATTGGTGAAGACATATTGGTGACGTCAGCGTCTACTGTGAGGCGGCAAGCGGCTACCTTCGGAGCAGTGTTGGGCGAAACAAGAGGACTTTGTGAGCTATTAAATCCAGCACTTAATTTAACTCTTTTACTTCGAATTATAAAACCTATATCCCAAAAGAACTAACGAGATTTGCCCACATTTAAGTTTTTGCTCAAGTCTTTCAGCTCAGTCTCATCTGATATTGAAGAATATATTTGGAAACCTGGAACTTCATTCAAAACGTCGCTTGTTTCCGTACTTTTGTCAGGAATTTAAGATGAGATTTCACTTCTTCATGCAGTGGAATAGAGGCTTGAGTGGACAATTCGCACCCACTAATTGTGCAACAAAACACAAAGTCACAGACAATACTTTCATTTAGACCTACGTCGTCAGAATGGCAACTTCATGTTTATTAACAACACTTTGTGAACATGCATCCTCTGCAATAATTAAGTTATGTTTTCAATCTTTCTTATTTTTGTGAGATGTTCATACCTCTCTACTGACTGAGATAAACCAGCCTTAGTTTTATAATCTTCTGGAAATAAACTTAGGACGTAAGCTGGATTATGAGGATGCCCCAACCTTTTGTTTCCAATGAAATGGACGCTACATATTCTTGATGATGGTGTTGGTCCCCAAGGTGAACCGTTGGTGCTAAAAAAAATCATATTCGTTTATATTAATTAATAAATGAGTATATTTGCTAAGTAAATTATTATATGCATGTAACAGTAACATTCTGTAATTGTGTAGACTGCGATAAGAACTAGCCGCGCTTGTTTACTTAATACAAAATTAATTTTACACTTAATTTTATGTAACGTTATGCATTCTTGTGTGCTTGTTGCCTTACGTTAGTATGAAAGAGTTTTATGAGCTATGCAATGCTACTTAATTTCTTCTGTGCATTGCTTGGTTCCACAACTTACGTCGTCGTGCTTCTGTTTTCCGTGTTGGAAACTGTAAATAAAAAGAAACTTCGGCTGTGGTGTTTCCGCAAGTGTTACTACACCCAAAAACACACCAATTTACATTTCCGTTACGCTGTTTACAGCTATCCATGTTAAACTGTTGCTTCTCGATAACTCACGCCACGCAGTGCTTCTCACACCTCACTAGTTGCTGCTAGAGTACTGTGTACGGTGACCTACTACTCATTATTGTAAAAATAACATATAACAGTAATATGATTGGTGAAAATCTCACAATAATTATTTTATGTTATTTATAATAATTTATTTCACTGCGGAATGACAAATATTAGACTGTCAATACATTTGGTTTGTGTTACTTTTTTTTCCCCTTTTAAGTTTTTCAATATTTTTAATACGTTTTCTTCAAAATAAAGCTTTTAAACAAATTTGTCTATATAAATAAATACAACATAACGAGTAGATGATTTGCCGGTACTGTAACTAAGTTAGCATATTAGGCCTATGCCAAGCGTGCACGATGAGATCGCTTAACACGTTAATATCTCACTCCACAACGTGAAAACCGTTTTAACTTCGGAGCGTATTTTTGGCAGGATATAACATTCTGCGTTTCTTTTTAGCATAGTTTGTGATTTTCATCCATCTACGAAAAAAACTAATTTAGAACGGTTTTTAACAAACTGTGTTTTAAGCACTTTCTGAACAAAAAATCACTTGTTACGTTCTATATCTATATTTTTATAACAAGGACAAACGTATAAAATTGGACCACTTCATTGGAAGCGCTATAGTGTATTGGAGTGGTGACGAAAGATTTATGACATTTTTTAAAATAGTATTCTTTCAAACATAAGTTGACAGAGATGTTACATCTACTGCTTTCGCTGCAGGAGCGGCACTCTGTTCCTGCCATCCTCTTGTTAGATACCACAGTCACCGCTAGAGGAGCGTGCACGGTGCCTATAGGGCTCCAACATGTAGGCCTACCCATATTTACTGTTTTTTTTAATATGTTCACTTAAAAAATTTCCTAAAAAAAGAAAATCACTATTTCAACCAGTTATATAGCCTAATTAGCATAGGGCCTACTTTAGGAATGAGAAATGCTTAAATAATCCAATTTTGCACTTTGGAACCCCAAAATTTCTGGGAGAGAAGAATCCCGAATCCCCCGCTTTCTTTTGGTGATAGGTGTTCAACAATTCAATAAATTTCAGTCCCCCCACCCCCCGACAAAAAAAAATTTGAGCTTGCGACATCCATGCACTGTAGGTAGGCCTACTACTAGGCTTATACTAAGGCCATGTCTCAATTCACCCATAGAGTGCTCTTTCGTGCTCCCGCTCTCGCAAATACGTCAGAGAGAGTACTCTTTGTCTGTCTCAATTGTTCGCCGAGAGTACGGAAGAGCGAGAGCACGAAGTTGTATACTCGCTCTCGCTCTCTCGCATACACCATCTTGATCACAGCTACGGTTTGAGGTTACTTAAGAAACGTGTGACATGTATTGCAAATATTTCAATATTTATACAAAAATAATTATTTCCAATAAGCAGTTATCTATGGCAAGAAATTCAATAAACATTTTCGGCCATAATATGCCCGTAAATTCGCAAAATAAAAAATTTTGGCACCGAACATAAACAGCTATTCTCGCTTGAAATACAGCGCCAGTAAGTTTAAAAATTATTATTTGAATCGATCACAAATGTATTTAATATGTTTACAACTTGTAATAATACAATTTACGCACTTGTAACCTTTGCATCGTACGTTTACAAATATGAGAGAGCATCGTTTCAATTGGAGAGAACGAGAGCAACAAAGAGCTCTCTTGTTATGCGAAAGAGTACTCTTTGGATTGAGACACGGCCGAGTACAGTAGTCTATAGGCCTACAAAGAATATGCTTGTTAAATTCTTGGGTGGGAAAATTCAACTGACAATGCTTACAGTCTAACCATTGCAAAATGTTTCTGATTATGATGATTTTGTATGTCTTCACTCAATTTAGATAGGCTAAAGGTACAAATATTATTTTTACTAAGTTCTCTAACAGTTATTTTAATTATCACCATACTTCAACAATTTATACTTTGCTGTGCACCAATAAGACATATCTCTAGATTTCGGCAAGACGACCGTCTTAATTAAATCCCCGAGAAAGAGGAGACTCTTCACAAAAGCTGACTTAACGAATACGTACCTGCATGCTGTTGATTGCTCGCCATCCATCCTCAACGCCATCAATACGAACATATTTCGTTACGTTCGGCAACAGAAGCTGGTCTAAAATTTCCAGTATCCCATTTTCATAAACTATTGACTTCAGAGTCATCGTCAAAGCTTATAATCCCCGCAAGTAACAGCTAGGACTCACACGAATTCCGCTAACATCCTTCTTCTGCCGCAAACAAAGATTATCTCTGACTGCAAATCAAAGGTCGGCCGCGGCCGACAAGGCTCAAAAACTTGACGAAATCGTCTACATATACAAAACACTGTATGGAGGAAAATGCTGGCGGGCAAACATAACAAACCAAAACTTTACTAACAACGTTAGTATTGCACGTGGTCATATATTTAGGTCTGGCAACTGCCTATCTTTCACAATACTTGGCCGCGTGCGCTTAAGCTGGTTTTACACGACGCAATTTATTTCTCGCACAGCTCCTTGCACGCAATCGCTCGTGCAATAATTACATGCAATCTCTCAAGCGCAATTTCCCCAAGCAATACACATGCAATTTGTTTTCTTCCCGCCAAAAGTTTGAACAAATGGATAACCTAAAAGCACATGACGTAGGCTACACTTGACGTGATGGAAATGTTATCTGGCGAAAATTAAAATAATAGACGGCTTGGCCCGGAGCATTCGCACATTGAATCATGGGTAGAATCAGTTGTCAAAGTACAAACAATCGCGACAGACTGCTGCGTTTGAATGGGCGGACGATTTATTTTCTTTAAATAGTCAGAAAATAACTTATATAAATCATGGATTCGGCGGTGTTTGATAAGTCTCAGACCAAATAATGTTCATGGAACCTTGTTTGTCTGTATAAATGTAGATGATCTGTTAGTTGGAGAGTTGAGACGATGACTCATGTATTGTGGCTTGCTATGGGAGGGTAGCAAAACCGAATTTTTAAAAAGGACAAATACAAAAAAAATGTGTGCATGTATGTGATATTAAAACAATACCTACAGTACCTTTTTCATCTAGGCAAAGCTGCTGTGGAATATTAGGGCCTGCTGAAATCGTGGACAATAGTCAGAATATTTAAAATGTTGGAACTTTCAGTGGTTGTGAGTGGTCAATGTTATTTGTCAGGTTTTGTAGGGCTAAGTAGTTATTTATTTCATTTCTTTCATCTTGCAGACTATTTGGGTGTATCTTTATTTTCACATAGTTTATTAAAATTAATAATGCCCAACATATACCTTCCGAGTCGAAATTCGGAATTACGAGTGCACTTTTTTTAATGCTTGTCTTCTAAGAAAGTCGAATGGGTTGAAGTTAGCTACTGTAACTTTATTGCAGTGTTCACAGACACTATCCTGAAAGGGAATGGTAAAAAAGTGAATGTTTTAGTTATAGGCCCAAACATTTTAGCAGCCATCTGGGGCTGTGATCTAGTCCTCGGCTCAAATTATGGATAGCGACCACGAGTGACTAGACTCTTTACAGGGATATTCGGAGTAAAACGAAATAATATCCTTCATATATTTCTATTAGCGATACCTAAACTCGCTATTGCAAGTACTGTACATGCATTTTTGTACTATTTATACAATGTTAACCAGTCCAAGTAACACTA
>PNEQ01056261.1:0-17427 GCA_003012365.1 Medauroidea extradentata
TATGGAATGCGAAATCGAAATTTTTTTGGAAGAAACACCAAGATGGCGGCCGGAAACAAGATGGCGTCCGGAATCAAGATGGTGGTAATATTTTATTCGAAATTTTTAGAAATTTTGAAATTTTTTGGAAAATTTTGAATTTTTGGAAAATTTTGGTAATTTGACACTCAAGGTCAAGGTCGCGGTGAAAGGTCAAGGTCGCGGTGAAAGGTCAAGGACGCGGTGAAAGGTCAAGGTCAAGGTTAAAGGTCAAGGTCAAGGTTAAATGTCAAGGTCAAGGTCATCCAACATGGCGGCCGGGGGCCGTGACGTCACAACATGGCGGGTGGTGCCACACTCGGGCGGGTGCCACACACCGAATCCATGTCCCAGAACCGCCATAATCATACTACTTATGTCAAATCATAGCCTACAACATTGTTATATAGTCTGAATTTTTTTCAGTTTGGTATGTCAGTTGGTTTTAGTGGCGTACTTAAAACCGTAAAGTCCAAATTTTGAAGTTTCCGACTCGTTACGCAAAAACTATGAGAGATACAAAGTTTTCCTAAGTGAAAGATTTAATCACAATGTATGTATAAAATAAGAAAAAATATATATGGTACAAGTATAAAAATAAAAAAAAGACGTTGAAACCTGAAGTGACAGATCCCTTAAGGAGGCCGCCTAACCAGGCTGTCAAGCGGTGTACACAGCCTCGGCCGTTACCAGATTACTAGAAAACTGCTCATCGTGCATGAGTGATGTCTGCCTAGGAGTAACATTTAAAGAACGTTTGCGTGCGTTTATGCCCATTTCAAGTTCACCAATATTCACTAAAGCATGTTTTTAGCGTGCCACATCAGTGTGAATATAATTTTTGTGGTATTTGTTAGGCATGCATATCTTGACTCAGAATATTATAAACAGCATAGGAGAATACAATACACGTTTATCTTTACTAATACATCATAAAATAACAGACTCATCAATGAAAGTCTCATACAGGTTCGTAGTCGGCGAGAAGAATTCACCCCAGTTCAGTGACTTGTGTCTAGAAGCTAGGTAGAGACTTAACGCCCGTGCAGTTTCGTCCTTACCGCTTCCGCACTTCTAGGCGACGAAAGAGCAAGATAAGTTCACCCAGATAGCCACCTGAACCACTGATCTAAATTATCTCAATTTTATCTATCCACAGTGGAAAATTTGTAAAGCTATTAATGACGTGAACTATATATTAAGATGGTTTTTTATAACATTTGATTTAATCATAGGTCTCTTAATACTGAAAATACAGATACTCATTCTGATCTTTGATTGATTATTTTAATTAATGGACATGTATGACAGACTGCAGTGGTTTGTTGTGTATACGTCATAGCTAGCGAAGGCAGCTGAGTCGCAGGAATCCAACAGTAGCTATGCTGGAGTTGCTTACATTGTTCGTGTGCCTCAAGATGGGAATAAATATCAATCGAAACGTCGCGTCTTTTGTCGAAGCAAGCCTAGTAAATATCATCTGTGTTTTAAACATTATGTTGCTACGTCTACAACTGTTCATTTGTGTTGTCGACTTTAACCAATATTGTCACAATTTTTAATGCATATTATTTGGTCCTTGTCTTTTTTGACTTATCTATATAGTTTTCCCTTACATAGCAACTGTGTTCCTACTTATAAATATTTTTTTTTGTTGATGTTCCAAAGATGGAATTTATCGTTTATGAAAGACAGAGTGTTATATTGTGCCAACCACACGCAACATGTGCGGTCGCCATGTTGTACTTTTCAACACTGACTCACATAGGTCCACCTACAAATTCACTGACCAGGCTGACCAACACGACAACCAAAATATCCCATGTCACATCTCAAGTTTTGTTATGTACACAATTACCACGTATTTATACTGCACACCAAACATCACGCCCACCTTGAAATAACTATTTTAAAGTGTTCAAGGTAGTGCGCACAACTTTACAACAGGATGGGTATCCAGTCCCTGTGCTGTGTGGAGTTCCATAACGCGCACTACTCCATCGGCCCCCGGGAAAGCTTTAACAAAGAGCCCCAGCCGCCAGCGCAGCAGGGGTGTCGTTGGATCCTGGATTAACACTAATGTACCAGGTTACACATTAGCTGAGCTTCTAGTCCACTTTCCTCGATCCTGGAGTTTATGCAGGTTATCTTGATTCCATCGATGCCAGAAGTCTTGGTAGATTCTCTGCAGAAGGTTCCACCTTGATATTCGGTTAGATGTGACTGCAGTGAAATCCTCGGCTGGAACAGGTTGGGCAAGTTTCAACGTCAGAAATGGCTTCGTGTTAGAAAAATTGTGATCGCTGGGGTCGGATGATAAAGGAGATAACGGGCGAGAATGCAGCACAGTTTCCACCTGCATAAGATCCCTATAAAACTCTTCGTACGTCAGGAATTCAGTTCCCACAACCTTCCACGGGTATGCCCTGATGGATTTCATTCCCGCCTCCCACAAACCACCAAAATGTGCAGCTGCAGTGGGGTTTAAAGTCCACTCAGTCTTAGCATCACATACGGATCGCTGAATCTCCGAAAGGTTGGTGGAGTCCGATAACAAGTCATGACTGCTCTTTGAGTTTTGTGCCCGGCCCTTCAAAGTTGGTTCTGCAGTCGCAGAACAGTTTAGTGCAGTATCCACGGCGGAAAACGAACCTCCAGAATACGGCCAAGAAAGCCTCGGTAGACAAATCGGAGACGAATTCCAGATGAAGGGCTTTGATGATGAAACTCACAAACAGGCAGAGGTAGGCTTCCGCAATTGCTCATTGTGATGGTGAAGAGTCCTGCGTAATCTAGTCCAGTTTTCGAGAATGGTTTGGCAGGGGTTATTCGCTATGTAGGTAGACCCACCATTATGGATGTCGCAGGTCTGCATCGACACCGAAAACATGTCATGCACTGGAGCAGCCATGTCTAACTGCATATCTTCTCTTAATCACCCAAAAATCATACTGCATTACAGACAACAGATTTTCTGGCCATGGGTAAAGCAATTCGCTATGTAGCTTATATATAATCAGTTCCACCAAACGACACCTCTTCGGGAGCAGTACTGGGTGCTTCTAGTTGAAGGGAAGAGGTACTACATGAAGTCGTCCGCCCGCTTATAGGAGATCACTCTCATCGACAAGTGGGTTCAGTTTCTTCAAGTCAGCTGGACATGTACCCTTTTTAATGGCTGTAATCTCGGTGTGGAACTTCATGCCCGGAGTTTTTTCAACCAGAACATAAGTGCTTCATGCAATTCCTTTATAGTGGGAGGTCGTGTAATTCTTAACGTCACTGGCTTTCTCGACGCCATAGAACACTGACAAAATACGGTTACATGTTTGATTATTTTTTCAGTGGTGAGAACTTACTCAGAATTGATAGATCCACAGGTGTCATGGTTCCCGGCAGTGATATCATGATGCGCTGTTCTGGAACAATGCTGTCTTGAAGGCTTGGTTGACCATCAGGTTCGCTGAGTAGATGCCATCCTTCTGAGCTGTCGCCCAGCTAGGCGAGTCCTGTCCGCCTGAGGAAGTGGGTTTAAAGAAGAGAAGGCATTAATCCTCTCGAAGCACATTCAGCCTGATTCGACTCCGACCGAACACAATGTTACCAATCTGATGTGTTGTGATCCTTAACTTACCTCACTCTACTGTTAACAAATGTCTTACAATGATGAGACGATGACAATTTTAGTGGGAGCTACCTTTGTCCCAGCCATCATAAGGTGCACTGTTGCTGGGCCAGCCGAAGGGATCACCCGAAAGTATACTAGAGTCGTGTATCTTTTCTCCAAACTGTCCGCAAATCCAAGCAGCTCAACTCTGCCATCCGGTGAACTAAGTAGGGGCCCCCGAGGATTGTTGACCTGTTCGACAAAGAAGATTTCTTGCCTCCACTGCATCCAAGTTGTCTTCACAGCAATTGGTAGTTCTTAATCCCAACCAACACCTACCAGCCTGAAATGTTGCATGAGATGCTTAGCTAACGACACCAGGGGTGACAACCAACCCAGTGGATCAAAGAAATGCGCTAAATCTGACAGAACCCTCCCATCTCGTCTGAGATCTGCCTGTTGAATTTACCTCTTAGGAGAAGACATATCTACTTGGGACCCAGTGTAGACCCAGCACCTTTAGCGGCATGTTGTCGTCAGCATAGTTAAACAAATGTTAGGGTCTAGCTGTGACTGCTGTAACAAACATAGCCAAGAACTCCTGACTATTGATAGCAAACTTTCTCAGACAGAAGTAATCTGCTTGTAACATACCAACTAACTCCTGCTGTAGGGCCAAGGCTTCTGGTACCGAGTCTGCACCAGTCACAATATCGCCCATATGTATATATATATATATATGTATGTATATATATACATATGTATATATATATGTATATATATGTGTGTGTGTATGTATGAAAACTGTTTCTAATGACATTATAAGCAATCCTACATAAAAACTAATTTTGTTAGGTTAGGTTAGTTTAGGTTCGGTTGTTAGGTTACTTTAGGTCATCTAGTGTAAGAATGGCAAACCTGCAAGTATAGCTAAATCTGCAGCAGAATAAGTAGCTATAGCTCTCCACGCGAAAAGCAGTCTTAAGTTTGTCCCTGTCACTAACAGCGACTTCACCTAACTGGGCCTTATTTATAGTACTGCAAAGTTGACGTTGTGGGGTAATTACAGATTTTAAAATGTAAGAGGTTAATCAAATGAAAAATTTCTAATTTACGCTTTGCATAACCATTGGTCACGGTGCCCTCTATTACATATTTTCAAAATATTCACTTAAAGTTTAATAGCAATAGAGTTTTTGTTGGAAAAAGATTTCGCAGAATTGTATTTGGTGCCCCAGCCTTGGGTTACCAAGATAATATATCATGTGAGCTGACGTTGTCGAAGGAACTAAGTGGAAAGTGAGCTGCATAATCAATTTTACCCCTTTTAAGCAAATACATGCAAATTGCACTAACGATATCTGCTTAGCAGTTTTTGTGTGTCAGAATTGGACATTCGCACACAGCTTTTAAATGAATTCGAGCCCAGAACCTATCGGAATGTAGACCTGAGCTACAAACAACTGTGTCACATAACGTCGAAATAATTCAATAAAAACAAACTTAACTTAAAAAATAAAATATTCATGTCCTGGGCTCATAGAGATTGTACAAAACCATGTCCCGATATGTTTCTGTAGCATGAACTGTTGTATATTTATTTCTCGCTGGTCGTACTTGCTTTTCGGATCGTCTGCCTTAAAAGTTCACAAACTTAGAATTATTCTTACTAATGAAGTTATCTCGTAAAGTAAAACAAACTTACATATAATTTTTTAAATACTTAAGTAAGCATCGCTCTGACACGAACAACGCCTCAATATCTCAACTGGTTGGATAAATATTACGGGTTGATATAAAACAAATTTTGGGCTTTTTCACCCTTTTGGAAGTCGAATCTCGAAATACTTTAATTTCACACCCTAGACATTTGTATAAGTATCCAGTTGAAGTGCATATCATGGCGATAGCCCATTCAGTCGAATCGAAATCTACCATATATTAAAAACATATATAACCCTGCACAGTACTGAGAGTTCGAATTTCGAAAAATTTAATAACCAATTTGCAATTATTTTTGCAACCATCATCCTGAAACAAAAATTAACTGCACATCTCGACGGGTTCGATAGATATCGAGGATTTATCTGAAACACATTACAGGTATTTTCACCACTTAAGAGACAGAATTGCGAAAAACCCTTAGGCCTAAATCACATTTTAGACTACTTTACTTGTGTCTCTTGAACGTGAAATCCACGACGATATCAGAATGGGTTCAAGATAAATCAACGATTATTTGAAAACACTTTTCACCTCCTTAGGTGGCGAATTTCGAATATTCCTGAAACTTCTTCTCAGGTATTTAAGTAAGCATCAATCTTGAACAAAAATCACATCGCAATATAAAAATCAATGGATTCGGTATATATCGATTGTGAATCGAAACATATTTTACCCTTTTTAGGGCCGAATTCGGAAAATATGTTTTATTTGTACTTGAAATTTTTACAAAGCATCAATTTTAGGCAAAGAGCACATAGATATATATTTGTCCAATAGATGTGGAGGGATAGTTGAAAACACATTTCTCGTATTTTCACCTCCGTAATTAAAGAATTTCGAAACCTCTTGGAGTCCTGTCATAGACATTTGTATACATAACCAATTTAAGTAAAAATCACTACAATAGCCAAATGTGTTTCAAAGATATAGACATTCATAAAAAACCAATTTTGCCCCTTTTTACTGCATGGGGGTCGAATTTCAAAAAACCCTGAAACTGCTTTTTACGTAAGCAAATTTTTGTAGTGAATTCCAACTCTTTATCCCGTATGATTCGATAGATATCGATAGTTAATCAGAAACACAATTAAGGTCTTTTTATCCCCTTAAATGTTGAATTTTGAAAAATCATAAAATCGGTACTGTGCATTTTTGTGAGTGTCCTATTAAAGTAAATATCACGATGAAAGGCTGTCGGGTTAGAGCTCTATCGACGTTCCTACAGAAATACATTTCACCCTTTTCACACCCCCTTAATTATCGAATTTCGAAAAATCCATTCTTAGTGGATGCCTACTTGGCAAGGGAAAGCTTCCCTCAAAATGTCATGGTTTTAGGTCTAGCAGTTTGGGCTGTGCATTGATGAGTGAGTGAGTGAGTGTGTCAGGACACTTCATTTTATATATTAAGATTAGATTTCGCTATTCATTACGATAGTACAGCTGCTTCATCGTCTTGATTTCTTCCTCCATCTCTTCAGTGTGGTTTCTGTGGCAAGGTGTTTGTCATTCGTTGCAATGGTTTGCACCATGAGCCCAATTGCCACCTCAACCCTTACAGCGAAGAACTCAAAATATGTAAGAAGTGTGGAGTCTCCATTTCACGTAAGGACAAAATGGACTATCTCAGAAGCTGTAAGGGAAATTTTGTTCAACCTGGTCCATCTCACTTCAAGTTCTGCAATGTTGTGTTTGCACACAGTGGGGATGCACGTCGCCATGGTGCCTCTTGCAAGTTTAATTTGGGAAGAAGAACTTCATATATACCAAGTGTCAGAAGAAGTTTACAAGGCAGGACAACTTCAAAAGGCACGCTTCCAAGTGTAGTGGGCCTACACCGCCTCCGAAGAGACAGCATGCTGGGACTTGTGCCCAGTCAGTAGCTCCCAAACGACGTCGCCTCGATCACCCTGCACCAGTACCTCTTCCACGGATTGTTCCTAGGGCTGGTTGAGCATCAGTGCATGGGTTCGTGGAAGCTGAGACTGCATTCCGTGGGAACCTGCGAACCTTTATGGCCGAGAACACATCTACCCAGGCCCAAGATATCTTCAGTTACTTGGAGGGAATTCCAGGACATATAACTGGACAGCTAATTGAGGAGATCAACAATCATGGTCCCATAAAATTTAATATGTGCCTTGAATGTTTGTATGGCAGGCCAGAGCCACGTGAGGATGAAAAAGATCAGATGGCCTTTAATACCAAAATTATTCCTCTTTAAAACATTGATGATGTCGAGGAAGCTGTTGCAGCCATCTTAGGCAAGATATGCCAGGAATAGGAAGACTACATAGGGAAAGGTAGTGGTTGGACTCTGACTGCAGATAACCATCTCCAGCAATGCATTAACATCTTAACCCTCTGTGTGCCACAAGACATCAAGGCTCAGGAAGCCAAAATCAACCTGAATAATACAGGAAATAATGAATGTTTCAAATGGTCACTCCTTGCTCGCTTTGTGAAAGGATGGAACCCTGAATGTGTGAACCAATGGTAACGTGACCTGGAAGTTCAATTTTAAAGGGATCGAGTTTCCTACACCATTACGGCAGATCAAGACCTTTGAGACAAATAATCCAGAAGTAAGTGTCAATGTGTTTACTTTAAACGATGACATGAAAGTTGTTTCTGTACGGATCGTGAAAGAAGAGAAATAAGAATATTTTGACCCCACTAATTCTTACCACTGAATCCAACAACCACTTCACCTATGCCAAAAACTTTTCTCGCCTCATCCGACCTCAGGTCACTATACAATGTGGTGTAATTCATGTGTGTAAGAGGCATCTTGCCTACTATCTTGACATACCTCGTGTGACTGGTCTTTCAGGCAAACAGGATCTTGATGAGCACAAGAAATATTGCAAGCCACGTGCTCCTGTTCGTGTTACAATGCCTGAGTATGAGAAAAATGGATGGCGGCCTACTCTGAAGTTCAAGAATTACCAAAATGCAGACAAACTTCCTATTGTTGTGTATGCAGACTTCGGGGCTTTGCTACTTCCACTCATGTACAAGGGAGATGGAAAGGATCCTGGGGAGGCCTCCTCTTATAGACCCCTCACCTTGTTGCCAGTTATCGGTAAGATTCTCGAGAAGTTGGTCTATGAAAGACTACTTTCTCACATGAGTGTGGGTCACTCATTAGCCCAGAACCAGTACGGTTTCCGCTCAGGAATGAGTACGGATAATGCCCTGTATGACGTGATGCGATTCCTCAGAACATCTGACGATAAATATGTAGTAGGTGCATTCTTAGACATATCAGGCGCATTTGACAACACTTGGTGGCCTGAGATACTATGTTGGCTGTGCGACGTACAGGGTCCTCGAGACCTCTATCTCTTGATAGGGAGTAATCTTAGAGACCTGACAGGGGTAATGGCCCTAAAGGCCTCCATGGTTGATAAGACGCTCAATAAAGGTTGCCCACATGGGTCTGTGCTTGGTCCGTTGCTTTGGAACATATTGTTTGACAGCTTCCTTCGTCTGCCTCTACCGGATGGCTGTGTGCTGTTCGGATATGTGGATGATAGTTTACTGCTCATCCCTGGTCATTCTAAAAGATCACTTGAACTGAAAGTGTGGGAGGCGATGACCTCCATTGCAGATTGGGCCCGAGGAGTGAAGCTCTGCTTCTCTGCCATGAAGTCCAAATGTATGCTATTAAATGGACGGTGCAGGGGCGCATACGGGCACTATCCCACCGTGGAGTTGAATGGCTGCCGCTTGGGGTTCGTCCGAACCTACAAGTACTTGGGTATTCTTCTGTACGAGTGTCTGATTTTCACTCACCATGTGAAATACATCGCTCAAAATGTTGTGGTACTCTTTCATAGGCTGAAAGGCATGGCGCCCGGTCCCGGCGGCCTGAACTATCAGACCTTGACGTGTCTATATAAGGGGGTCTTCCTCCCCATTATGATGTACGAGGTGGTGGCATGGTATACGAGAGCATAGCACTTACACGTGTGTCGTAAGTTGCTAAGTGTGCAACGCACGGCCCTGTTGGCTGTGTCAAAGGCCGACCGCACTGCATCCACAGATGCATTGCAGGTTCTGGCCGGTCAGCTTCCCCTTGATCTCCTGATTTCGACTTTTCTCTGGCTGCTTCTGCGACTGGCAGCGATGCGAGAGCACTGTTGTCAGGATTCACCAGGAAAGTTTTGTGCAGTCTGGATTCCATGTAATGGTGCGCTCCAGGCTGTTGTCTAATGTCACGCCACGTCAAGATGACCGGAAGACAATCGGTACCCCCCTTGTGGGCGGCTGTGCCAGTAATTGCTTGCCACTGGTAGTGTACGGGCCTACCGCCCTCGACTAGTACGCTGGACTGGTGAACCTGCGATGTGGTTGGGAGTTGTGTGGCCCGAAGCTTCAGATCATAAGAAGCTGGGTGTCTGGTTGGCCCACTGGAGGGACATGTTTTCCCAAGCTCACTTGGAGGTGGTCTGTTACCCGGAACAAGGCAAATGTCCAAAAAATCGGTTGGCAAATATGGCTTTGTAAGTTGTCTCCTGTTAAACCTTAGGGATCAGGTACAGGAGGGGTGGCCGGTGCGGAGAGTTGGACATGTTCCGGAAAACATGTCCATACTACTGGTGGTTAAGGTGTGTTCTCTTCTTGGAGAAGTCCGAGAGCGAATAGTGCATCACCCTGTTTGAGGTGTTAGAGCGGTGCCATGCTCTAGTATTCGAAGGGAGTAATCACGAACACACTATCAGGGGTGTTGACAGTGATCTGGGGTTCGTTAGTATTGGTGGGAACTACACCAGGACTGGTTCCTCGGCCTCTGGTGCTAGCTTTGCACTTCCGTGATCCCTCAACACAAAATCCTCTCACACCCAAGTCAACCTGCAGCCTCCTCGTGGCGCCACTAGATCTTAGAACCGATGAAGGCTCTGGTGTGCGGGCCCCATGCATCTCGACTCCTCAGAGTTGGGAAAGGGGTATCGGCCTTGATGGATTCTCCGACAGATGGCAACAAGGAGAAACCAGTATGTTGGGCATTAGACCACCTAGCACTCAGGCTGTTGGGGCCCAAAAGCCCAGGTCTCCACGTGGGAGACGATGGGTAATGGTAATGGATGAACCTGATGCGGTCTGGGGAAACAATACACACGACCTAGCTGTGGGGCTGTAACCCACAAATGCGATGAAAATTAGGTAGTACTACGGGCGACCAGATAGCCCCATAATGAGGTTTTCGCTCGTGTCTGGTCAGGGTTGGTCTCTTAGGGGTGGTGGTTTTTCTGAATGCTGGGCAGATCTGGAGAAGACCCTTCCTCTCTGAAAGGTCGATGATTACGCTGCAAAAGTGCCTGGTAGCAAACCTGGACAGTCTGTTCAGGGGTTAGATAGGCACTGACTCAAACCAAGAGGTGGCTGAGCTGAGGATCTCAGTCGGGGGACAGGATTGTGGGCGAGAACCTGGGATAGGTGGCCCTAGGCTCTCACGTTAGCAACTGTAACTCCTTTGGAAGGTGGATGGAGGCGCAGGTTACATCACATACCTATGCATACAAAAAGCATGTTCCATACAGTTATGCTATGTATGTGCATGTGCACAGTAACAAGATTCCTGGTGCTAAAACTTTGAAGCTACCGACAGAGTCTATTCTCTACAGGGACACAGAAGATGAGCCAGAAGTTGCAATGAAATTTTTAGACGTTGTAGATATAGCAAAGAAAGAGAAGGTCATTTATGAAGCGAGTGAACCCATGTAACCCTTGACCAACCTGGAATTTCTTTATCATCTGTTTGCTGAGGAGTGCTGTTACTGTTCCACTACATTCATGAAGAAAAATCTTAAGATCATTGCCATTTTTCAGGAAAGTATCTGGATCCTCCATGCAATGAATGCAACATGCTCTGCCGCTGCCCTAAGAAGCTTCCAGTAGTCTTTCATAAATTGAGTTTTGATTAACATTTTGTCGTCAAGAAACTGGCATATGATGATAAAGATATATTCATAATTCTAAATTCGGAAGAGAAGCTCATCACTTTCTCGAAGAACTTGGGGACCGATTTGCAATCCAGTTTATTGATACTTACCATTTCATGTCTTCTAGTCTTGCACAATTAGCCGAGAACCTACCTATCAGCCAGTTCACCAACACTGCCAAGTTCTACAGATCTGAGGAGATGGAACTGGTGACCAGAAAATGTGATTTCCCTTATGACTATGTAACAACATGGGAGAAACTTGAAGCATCTCGGCTACCAGAAAAGGAATACTTTTACAACCATCTCACATGCTCTTGCATTTCACATGTTGATTTCAAGCCTGCACAAAATGTATGGTTACAATTAAGTGCAAAACACTTGGTCATTACAGTGATGTGTACCTCAAGACGTATGTTCTTCTCTTGTGCGACATCTTCGAGGATTTTAGGCGGCTATGTGTAAGTACATATGGGCTTGACTGCACTCATTACATATGCTTCAAGGGTTTTCTTTTGATGCAATGTTGCACATTATAGGTGTTGAACTGGAGTTGCTGGTTGAGTATGACATGTACATGTTTATAGAGTCTGGAATTCGCGGAGGTGTTGCACAATGCATCATTCGCAATGCTGTGGTTAATAACAGTTATATCCCAGAATCCTACATTGCAAGTCGGACACCCTTGTATGTACAATACCTTGAAACGAATAATCTCTATGGTTGGGCCATGTACTTACCACTTCATATGCGAGACTTTGAATGGGTGGACACTGGCATTGATTTCATGAATGTGCCAGGTGAGGGGCCAATAGGTTATATCGTAGAATGTGATGTCGAGTACCCTACTGAGCTCCACAGAGAGCGGATAAACTTGCCGTTTCTTCCTGTGAATGAGTGCTCACCAGGAACTAAACAGAAGAAATTTATAACCACCGTGTCAGGAAAGAAGAACTATGTTGTGCACTATCGTAATTTCTAACAAGCTGTCAAGCATGGATTGTAGGTGGTATAGGTACATAGAGTCATCCGATTCGAACAGAGTCCCTGGCTTAAACCATATATCGAGTTAAACACCCTTAAGCATCAGGTTGCCAAGAATGAGTTTGAACAGGACTTCTATAAGCTTGCCAACAATTCAGTTTTTTGACAAACTAATGGAAAACAAGAGAAGGCGACAGCGGATGGAACTGACTTGTCGAGAGACACCTGTGAAGATGCTCATCGCGGAACCATTATTCAAGGATAGAGTAATTTACCGCGAGAAGAAGAGATCCTGTTTGACAAGCCCATATATGCAGGCTTTGCAGTGTTGGACCTCTCCAAGACGCTAATGTATCGCTTCCACTACGATGTGATGAAGACTCGCTATGGAGATAACCTCGAGCTGTCCTACATGGATACAGAGTCTTTCATGTATGCTATTAAAACTCGGGATTTTTATCATGACTTAAGTGCGGACTCCGATTTCATGTCGGAATTCGAAACACAAGTGCATACCTATCTACTCACCAATGCCACTCACTCACCAATAAGAAAGTGGTAGGTAAGTTTAAAGATGAGTGTTGTGGGGGCATCATGACCGAATTTGTGGAACTGAGAGCAAAATTCTATTACTACAGGTGTGTTGACAAAGAAGTCAGGCGAGCCAAAGCGATCCAGAAGTTTGCTTTGCAGAAGAAAATTTCTTTTGAAGACAACAAGACTGTGTTGTTCCAGCAGCAAGAGGCGAAGCGGGTCTACGTCAATGCCATCCAAACACATCAGCATAATGTGTACAATGAATGTACAGACAAGGTTGCTTTGACACGGAGGAATGATAAGTGGATCGTCTGAGAGGATGGAGTTTATACTCTTCCTTATGGCTACATTGAGGTATAATTAATCAAAATCTTCTGTATATAGCTGTCTTGTAAATATGGAATGATGTACATAGTATTCTCTGTATATTGCATTTGATAGGTTCTTGTGATGTATATAGTTTTGCGGTGGATTGTAAGTTTCATCATTGAGTTTAATTTTTTTCTGTTTCTTTTAGTGTCTTCTATATATATTTATATATATATATATTGGTTTTCAGAGTTTCGGCGTAGTAACCCTGCCTGCAAGTCTTTAGAATAGTAGTGTTGCCGGTCCCTAGCCCGGGTAAAAATGGAGGGTGGTTGTTACAAATCATCTTAATTACAATAAATAATTAACTGAAAGGAATTATAATGCAGTTATTATTATGCAAAAATAAAAACAAATTACTGTGGTGAAGTATCGTACCTGCCAATACATGTCTATCTCACTGCCTGGAAGCATGCATTAAAAATAATATATTGGTGGTGGGGGCGAGAGTCCTGCCTATAGTACATTACCTGTCGTCCTTAAACATGTATGTATACTGGTGGAGTCGAATCAAATGAGTAAATAAGAACCTAAAAATGGTTTATCAAAGTAGCATACCTGGTGGCCATTCTTAAAACTAAATATAAACGATTACTCGAGCGAGTGGTTATCGAACAAGTCGATTATTTTTGAGGGGGAATTTAAAAAATTTAATATTGCGGGCTCTAGAACGTATTAACAACTGTTAAAATTTGGTGGGGAAAATTATTCAAAGAAGGAAGATGGATCCAAAATAATTTTTTTAGAAATTTTTGTAAATTTTGGAAAAAAATTAAAGTGACATAATCTAATATGGCGACCGGAAACCAGATGGCGGCGGCGACATCATCCAAGATGGCGACTGAATCCCCAAATCCCCAGCTTCCAGCCTCTGCCCTCCAACATACATAACCCATCTATTTTGGTGGTACACAAATTCGCTGTTTGTCGATTTCTAGTGATGTTGTTCTGCACTAGTGTTTCAATGGTAAATCACTGTCTTGGGTTTTCGATCGGCTGGATATGACAGGTTGCCACACCCTTCACATTAGCCAGCGGAACACCTGCAAGGCCTTGCACCGGTCGGAAGCATCTATGACAGGTTACTCCCAGTCGTTGGAGACAGCTGCTGTTAATAAAGCTGGCCTGACTGCCTGAGTCCAACAACGCCAGGCATGTCTGGAGGTTACCCGAAGAGTCTCTAACTGCAATATTTGCTGTTGCCAACAGTACAACCGAGGCAGGCGCTGTACATGTTAATGAGGTTTCCTGGCTCTGTTGCCCTACGACCTGGTCTGGGCTCCCTTCCTGGCTGGAATGGTTGCAGTCTTTGAAATTGAGTAATTTGTCATGTCTCTAATACACCTTCGACAGATGCTTTTAGATAAATAGTTTTTATATTGATGAAATGGTCGTAAGCAGTTCATGTACAGATTGCATCGCTTAACCAGGTTAAAGCACTCCTGTGTTGACTTAGACACTAATTGTGGGCACTCGAGAACTGAATGATTCTTATTGTACACATAGCACGCTGGTAAATATTCGCTCATATGATCCAGATAAGATTGTATTGCTTGGGAACTGCATGACTTCATGTACGATGGCTAGTAGATTCTCTGGGTGGTTTTCAACTTCTGGCTACGGCCTAACGCACTTAACATCCTCTGTCTTGCTTCCAAGAATGTCAGAAGCTTTTCCAGAGTGAGCAAATGATTTGGGTCAGTAAAGGTTAGCTCCCACTCCTTTCGGAGGCTAATGTCCAACCTTCTCTGTAATAGATGAAGTAGCAATGGGTCCCATGTCTGCACAGCTACCTCTAAGGCTGCCAGTGCTACCACATTATCTTGTATCATAGACAACAGTTTTACCAGCGCGTAAGAGATCCCAGTCACAGGAGGTGCGCTGACAAGTGCTTCAATGTGGTGGTGAACAATCAATTTCTTATAGTTGTACCATCATTGAAGTGTTTACACGCCACCTCATATTTCTCGTCACTAAGAGACAGTGACTGAACTATAGCCAGTGGTTCACCCACTAGTATAAAGTTCAGGTAAGAAAACCACTCCACATTTGTCAGCTGCCAATTTTTGCCACAAATACCTTGAAGAGATGGGCAAAAGTTTGCTATGCCCGAATTTGCAATTTCATGGTAGGGAGTGTCACTCTCGACGCCTCGGAGGTTCGCGATGAGGTGTTACCTTTTGAAGGTTCAGGCAAAGAGGCTGCGATTGGTCTTATACTATAATACATGTCATCTAAGCACCTAGCCTTGCATTATGGGCAACTTCGTCAAACCCAGGGATGTCTTGAGTTGCCGCCTTCAAGGCCAGGAAAAAATTATCTTCTTCAAAGCTTGAATTGATTTGCTCTAAATCCCTGCAAGTAACTTGAAACAGCCGATGTTTTGACTTTTCTGTACGAGTTTTGTCGGCGAACATATACATAGACGCCAGCTGTAATCTACTTTCCACCCGTGCATCGACGCAGCGTGTATCCTAAACCCGTCCCACGTCACCAGTCGTACAAAAGCACCCAAGACTGCCCCGCGTCCGTGAACGAGCGGCTTACTGAACAATACGCGCGAAAATCATTCACTGAGTGCCCAAAATAATCGTCTCGACCCACACAGTGAACGATTATGTTGACCCGTCCATGTAACCACTCTGCTCTTTCTTTGTTCCCAAGTCTGCGGTGTTGCCGATAACATTGTAAAGTTGCAATAATCCGTGGCCCCAGCCCTCCATACACAATAACACAATAAAACGACTCTTCACTTTGTTGGCCGTGTTATTTCCATGAAATTCCACTAGCCTAGTGCCTACCCACTGATATGATTTCCTCCGGTGCAACAAATTTGGCAGGGAAACCCGGCGACACCCGTAATTGTCCTGCATCCAAACACTGCTGTGATGGCCATACTTGATTTAACATTCATCTCGCTGATGCATCTATACGTAATTCCGGACCTGTTGCCGTCCGTATTACCGAATGATACATCTCTGCACTGATCCGGCCCGGAGGACCAAAATGTTCCGTGGAGGAATTTATCTTTTGTGAAAGGTTGAGTGTTCTATTATGCCGGCACACGCAATGCGCCCGAGCGCCATGATGTAATTTACGACACTGACTCACACAAGTCCACTAGCCAGGTCACTGACTAGGCTGAGCAACACAACAACTCAAATATCCCATGTCACGTCGCAAGTTTTGCTATGTACACAGTTACCTAATATTTACACTGCACACCAAACAGTTGACAACAGCTGTTTCTGAGATCTGTAGTTTGTTCCTTCGTTTTTGTTGCTCATTTTCTCGCGCTTAGTCCTCTTATGTAACTGTGGATTTTCTGTGATTTAGCAGCATTCGCTAGGAATGGCATACTTCGAACAATCACTTTACTTAAAAGAATGAAAAACATTGCAACAAAGAAGTATATTACAAAATAATACAAATGTTTTGAAAGGTGGTTGCTTCAACTGCTTTGTTGAATGACCCAAAAGAAATTTTTTTAACAGAACTATTAAATTTATTCTAAATATGTTAACCTAAGGAAATAATACTCATGTAACACCAGAGGGTTACAAAATTATAATTTCAAAACAGCATGCTTGCCATGAATGCAGTTTTAAAGCGATATAATGTAGTGAAAATGGCTTTTCCAGTCTTCAGTGTCTCAAAAAACAGTAATAATAATAATAATAATAATAATAATACTCCTTCTTACTCTGTGGAATGTAACACTGGACAGGCTACATTTGACCAAGTGGCCATATTACTGCCACAATAGGGATAAATTTGAGACTAATTGTGTGAATACCAAAATCGTTCTTTGACGGTTTTTTTTTCTTTTCTAAATTTGGTTGTTACTTTACTACTTTAGAAGATAAAAGGAAACAACCTTTACTCGTTTTCGAATATTTTGAGATGTTTTTGGCATGTATATCTATGACAGTACTTTATCTACCAACAGGCGAAAGCACGCTTGATCCATGCATGGAACTACACTATGCAGTTGTGTTCAATGAAATATAAGTTTACCGCTTAAAGTACTGTTACAAGTTTAAGAGCACAAACTTTGTATGTGGGCAATTCCCATGAGTTCTTTGGGATAGAGGTCTTATAATTACAAATAAAAGAGTTAAATTAAGTACTGGATTTAATAGCTCACAAAGCTACGAAATACACAAAACAGTAATCAACTAGAACTCTCACAACACAATTAGTTATGCACACAATTACTCCTGTGTCACAGACACGTTAAT
>PNEQ01056268.1:0-39911 GCA_003012365.1 Medauroidea extradentata
AAAACGGGCAAACGCACGCATATTATGCAACCAAATATGCAACTTGGCGGCGAGAACCTAACTCTGATGCCACCTGTTGGTGGAGTTTTGAACTGTCTGAAGCGCGGAGCAAGCTGTATCGACCACGGCGATTCGAGTTCGACTATAGCGTCACATAATTCTCGCGCCAATGGAGTCTAATTATAATGTATGTATGAATATCAATAAGATCATAAGTAAATATTTTGAAGTGTATTAAATACAGACAGGTCGAGTTCATCATATGTTCTTTCACTAATGTTGTATTCAAATAGGAAAATACACGGAACTACGTACAATAAATTGCTACCAACCATACAAGCAGTAAAGTAACTCTTGTTAGTGGTGATGTATATGCAGTAACGGCTAGTGATTTTTTTCAAAGGTTAAATCTTTAGTGCTCACTTTATTCCGAATGGCCTATAACAATCATATCAACATAAATTTTTTTGAAATTTTGCAAATTTTGTGTCATATTTTCCCTATAAATAATTACTATAAAATAAATAAATAAAGTAGGATCACGACTTGGAAGTGTGCGGCATGTCAATGAGTAGAATTCAATTATTGGCTAAAGATGATTAGTGCTGCCCGAGATGCTAGTAGGTGTATATATGTATGTATGTATGTATGTATGTATGTATGTATGTATGTATGTATGCATGTATGCATGCATGTATGTATGTGTTTGTATTTGTGTGTGCATCCACAAGTTTACACACACGTTTAGACGGATACCTGCATTACAGTCACGTTATTGCGCAAATGCACATAAAATAGTTACGATATGTAGAGAAGATGATTTATCGTGGGAAAACTTGGCTTGGGTTTCAACTTACGTTTAGTTTATCAGAAGATTACTGGCTTTCGCTTGTACGTGGAGCTGTTACCCTATTTGACTGAGCCAATAAGAATCCTGCTATTGTAATATTTAGTACTTGTTATTGGTCTGCAGACAGCTACGTTGTGTCAGACGCACATCGTACAATCATGTGTGTTGCAAATAACTACAGCATTTTCAAAGATATGGTGGGAAAAAACATTTACGCGATATACCATCATCTCTAGCGATAAGTTAACTAAATTACTCTCACAAGGCAATATATTTGGACATCGCTCTGTTTGAATACGTACCTAGTTAACTGTACAACTGATTTATATTAGATGTAGTTCATTTGGAGATCCAACATTTTCGTGGTTTCATTTGAAGGCTATGCTGACGTTACTACACTCGTTCGGATACTATCATTTGTTCGTTGGATTGTATATTCCTGTTAGCATTGTTATTCTGGGTGCTAGGTTATATAGAACGTCATTATATTTGCTTATTTTTAATATAAACTACATATGCTGTTTCACTGTCGTGAAGAACGTTCCAAGAAACATGAAATTAATAACGAAGAAGAATTAAAAAAAAAAAAGAAAAATATTAAAACGCTGCTGTAACTTAACCAATTAAGGGATCCTAAACAATTAACCCCAAAAGTATAAATAATCCAAGTTTCTTCGTCTAACCTGTAGAATAATTATGTGGCTAGGTACTAAAAAGGCCAATGTCATATACTGTATCCTATGACATTGGCCTTTTTAGCAAAAAGCCACAGAATTACTTCACTCGATGTTAATGTTATTTTATTTTTAAATTTCACACAATTCTGAGCGAAGGACGGATTTGTGAAGTTAAGAAACTGCAATAAACCCCCATATTTATTGTTGCAACACCACGCGCATGCATGTAGCACCGCCCAGCAAGGGACCCTTACTCTACAGAAGGAGTGAGCTCACTATTTTCTCACATCACAACCTTCTTACCAATATTAAAAATACTACAGAGTTTTTATTGCTTTCTTGTATACTAATTGCATAACACTATAACCAATTGTATTTACGTCTCATAACGTAGTAACGCTGAGAGCAAAATTATTTTTGTAACCTATAACTTATCACAAACTAACCATTATGTGGCTTCGCACAATCGTTATAAAGTTGTTACCCTTTTACGGACTTTTATTGGGGAGAGATTTGGAAAACGACACATGTGTTATTGAAATTAATTTTGAAACAATTAAACGTAAGTATATTTTTAAAAATTAAGTTTAAAGTTTAAAGTAAGTATATATAAAACTACAGTGAATGCACCGACAGCCGAGCGGCCTTGTGCTGGAGTATCGCGTGAACTGGCTGTAGTTCGCGCGGTTTAGTGCGCCGTTAATGGTATGTCTATGATACGTAAAAATACGTTGCGTGTCACGTTTTCGTCCCGGCCACGAGCAATCGACGTACATCAATGGATGGAAAAAGTCCTCTGTCTAAAATAATATATTCTAGGATAAATTACGTTGGTTGGCTATTTAAACTGTGAATTTGTCAAATTCACTGACATTGTGCATGCGGACGAAGTGCAACAAACAGCGGGAGGGTCATCACAATTACTGACAGCGTCGGGTCAATCCATTCAAGCTACAATAGAACGTGACATTTCAATTAAAAGATAAGTGCGTGTGGTGATCTTGCGAATCTAAGACGACAATCTACGAATTCGAGCGCGTCTAGTGGAATATGAGACTGTAATATCTGTGCAAGACGAATACTGGAATGAGAATTATATGTTTCGAGTGAAAACGTGTGTTCGGCTTATCAAGATGGACATTAATTGTGATATTCCATTCTGCATAAAAGTAGACGGTCACTGTGGGTTCGTCACTTACGAAAATAAGCCAAAACCATGAAGTTACTGTGACGCACAAGACCACTTTATGACAATGCGCCCGAAATTAGCAAAAACAGACAGTTCGGCTCGAACGTGGGGACACCCACCTTACAGTGAAGACCATTAACACGTCTGCGACACAAGTTCGACTGTGATGTGAAAAGCCAATTAGGTAGGGAAGATTTTACAAGTTTGCCACGAGCCGACGATGCAGACAACGAACGACATAGCCCCGACAACGTCAAATACCACTGTTATATACGTACCAAACACAGCAAAGACCTTCCTGTCAGATGGAATGAGTCCCACAAAAGAATAGTCCCTCTACCGCGGAACACTTTAAGGCTCGGTTTCAGTCGCCATATTGAATTGTATTATTTTCCATTTTTTTGGAATTCTGAAAAGAAAAATGTTAAATATGCGATTGTACCTCAAATTCTATTTACATTTCGCTACAGTACAGACTTTGCGATTTAGCTGTTAACTTATAATTACGTCGCAATTTGTCGGGAAAATTATGAATATAAAAAATGTGCCACACAAATTGCGGTGTAATTATAAGTTAACAGCTAAATCGCAAAGTCTGTACTGTAGCGAAATGTAAGTAGAATTTGAGGTATAATCGCATATTTATCATTTTTCTTCTTAGAATTTCAAAAAGTGAAAAATAGTAAAATTTAATATGGCGACTGAATCCGAACCTTAATTGGAGTGAAGATGTGGACGACGCTGATGCGATCACAGTCGATGCAGACTATATAGGACAGTTGACAGAAACCGGCGAGGTCTCAACGTCGCTGTTACGTGAGGGCGACAACACAGTTCAGCTCGCTACTCTAGAGAGGACAGAGGAGCAACAGGGAGACACGGCGATGTCGTCAACGGAACGGATGGAGGTCCTGAGCTCCAGCAGTCCAGGACCCGCCCTACAGACATTACGAGCCACCCTCAGCCACGACTGACGTGATGACAACGCCGTCCAAAACAACGCAGCCTGTGGTGAGGTGACATCCGACGTGGACAAGGCGGTGATGGCCGCTTTAAAAGTCGCTGGGTCTCCACTAGAGGTCAACGAGTCTACAACAGCACCAGGTAAGGTGGATGTGACTGATAAAGTGAAAAGGCCCTCAGGGTATTTGTCAGGATGTACATCAAGTTACGGCAATGCGCCATGACCGTGGAACCCGTGAGCGAACAGAATAGATTTATTACTCAAGAAAGTCATTCAAACTTTAAAAGATTCGACCGAAAACACCTTGGAGTTAAATAATGCATGTGCATACCATAGCGACTTTAAATATGAGTCATTAGTCAGATAATGCTAACATCTTAGAAATAGAACGACAAGTTAACCAGTACGCGATTGATATTTTGAACATTCAAAAATAGTGCCTGAGGTGGTAAATAAGTATCGCAGTGTCAATGTTTACACAAATATTCGTTCTTGTACGTGTGTGATAGCAATAAAAACTTGGTCAGAATTTGAATTTACTAACATAGAGTACAAAGATATTTAAGGGTCGTATAATATCGGCGGATATACAGGATCAGCGTCTAGTATGTGTGTATGAACCCTCAGGCTCCCAAGCCAGGAATGAGAGGGACATATTTTATAAAAATGAAATAGTACCGAATTAGCACTGCAGCAAGTGGCGAATTATTTTAGGTGGCGACTTTAACTCTGTCATTGACCCTTGTGACCATGATGGTGAGCCATACCCGATCAATGCACCGTTGTTGGACATTCTGAAAAAATTACATCTACAGAATGTTACAAATACACAAACTATACGTGTGTTGCAACGGACAGTTGGGCACGTCTAGACAGAATCTATGTTCGATACAGTTATACCTAAGGCATAGTTTCATACAAAGTGCTCCCGGTGTCAATAAGGGAACATCAAATGGTTGTTGCCACACATAGGACCTTTACGTAAATCTGGTGGCGTGGTAGAGGAGTTTGGAAACATAATGCGAAACTTTTACTTCACTTTGCAATTAAAGGCGACTTCCGCATCAACTGGAACGTACTGTGAACATGGAAGGACAGATATGCGAACGTAGTACACCATTGGGAAGAATGAATTAAGCCTAGTACACGCTGATTCTTTCTGAAACATTAGTTTCTCATATCAGTAAAAAAAAAAATAAAACCTTGCTTTTCTGTATGAGAAAGCGTTGAATTAATTGCAAACATAAATATACGAAGGCGGGATTTCATTGAGCAGACGCGCAAAGTAAAACGTACTATAATAGGATAACAGTCGCGGAAATTAAACAATAGACTGTTACTTTGCGTGATGTAACAATTGCTGAACATGAAAAATTGAGCCTTTACACAGCACGTAAAGAAAAACAACGACGTCACCTTTCTTTACTCTATTAAGATACGTGACGTAACGGTAATAGCGCATGAGGATCAGCATGCCATAGCAGAAGTCTTTCATAATTATTACGGAATAAATAATAGTATTATGCCAACAACGATACAATATTGAACCGCGAAATTTAGTCACGAAAGGGGCCGTGGTGGACGTGACGGTTTAGGTTACGAATTGTAAGAACAATTTGGGACATTTTAAGAGTTGACTTCTGTGATATGATCCGAGGAGTGCTGGAAACGAATGAGTTGGCCCCTTCACAACTTGAAGGACTCATAGTGTTTTACCAAAGACACGGTCTCCAATCGATATTACAGACTTAAGACTCATAACTTTGTTAGCCACATATTATACAATAATAATGCGGGTAATCAGTAAAAGACGTTGAGCTTTCATAAACAGTGTGAAATGACCTAGACAAACATATGCCATGAGTTTTAGTGAAATACGGGACATACAGATTTCGGCAAACTTACACAAGTGACAACCGGAATCTTGCATCTTAATTTCGACAAGGCTTTCAACTTAGCAGTCATGCAGTATATGGGATTCCCTGAAAAAAAAATCACCAAATGGACACAAATAACATTTAATAGAGCTAAGTCACATGTATACAAATAAATGGGTTTCGCACTGCGTCAATTGACATAAACAGATCAGTTTGACAGGGATGCCCATTGTCGACGTGTTTGTCTACAATTGGGCTTGAACCATTCTGTAGACTAATAAACCATAAGTAGAGATGACGGTACATCGCGAAAATGTTTTGTGCCATCATAGCCTTGAAAACACTGTAGTTTCTTGTGACTTGTATGATTGGGTGATATGCGTCTGTCACAACGTAGTTGTCTGCAGATCAATAACAGGCATAAAATATTACAATACCGGAATTCTTATTGGACAGTGAAATAGGGCAACAGCTCCACATACACGAGAAAGCCAGTAATTTTCTGGTGAACTGGATGTACGTTGAAACCCAGCAAACTGTCAAGTTTTCCCGCGATAAACCATCATCTATAACCAAAAGTTACAGGATATTAACCCTAGGATAGATATTTTATTATTGCCCGAATATGTTGAAGATGTGACGTTTCTAATGCACACAAAACCGGATATTAGAATAATCCAAAACACTGTCACACACTATCAGGTAGTGTCAACAATATTTACTAACCTTCGTATAGTCGAACAAATTAAGGTGCTTGGAGTAAATTTCTGCAGTGTGTCCCCTAGAATTGGGAAGACGCAATTGTGAAATGCCGTGACTGTATGGTGGAATTTATAAATAGAAATCTAAATCTAATTGAAAATGTAGACATGTTTTTTTTCGTGCTATCTGAATTGTAGTATCCGGCTTAATTGTTTCCTCTCCCCAGACAAAACAAGCTCGTATTACTGTATGTTGGATGGCTTATATGAAGGCCATGATGTTCCGCCTCGCATGTAAGCAGCTATGTTTCTTTATTAGCGTGTGAGGCCTAGGTCTAATTTACATAAAAGACAAAATTACAGATTTATGTACTACCAACATTATGTACTACCAATATTATGTACTACCAATATTAAATAATTACAATTAGAAGGTGAGTAAGTGAAAATACTTAAACGCCAGGAGTTCGTCAGTATTTACATGCTACCGCTACTTATAAAGACGGCACTTCGTGAAGCAACTAAGTAGTATATTTTAGTAATTTCTGGGACAAGGGGATGGAGGATCGGATCGTCGGATCCAATGATGACGTTACCACCGCCATCTTGGATGGCATCACCGCCGTCATCTTGAATTACATCACCGCTGCCATATTAGATGACGTCACTTTCAAAATTTCAAAACTAATTTTAAAAATTTCCAAAATTCAAAAATTTCAAAAAATTCAAAAACTTCAAAAGCTATAATTTTTATGCCTGCCGTTTTGTTTCCGGCGTCCATCTTGTCCGCGATACATTTCGTCAATTGTTTTAATTAAATGTAGACAACCTTCTTGAAGGGGTTTCCTTCGAGTCTTCCGAAAATTTTTCTAATTATCATTCCTACCAACCCCCACTCAAACCTCACAATGTAAAAAACATATTTATAATAAAAATAAGTTAAGTAATAACCTATACCACAGCTGAACAAGGCCCCCCACCCTTCCCCATGCTAATAACTTAAACCCGACTCCTATTCTACCTATCACCAAATGATTTCCAATAAATCCGATAAAATAAAGTATAGGGGTTTTCTCCGAGTCTTCTGAAATGTTTTTTCTAATTCTCATTCCAACCAACCCAACTTACAGCCCATAACAAAAAACATCTCTTTAGTAAAATTAATTTAAGTAAATAACTATACCACACCTGAAAGAAATCCCCCTTTCCGCAGCTAATAACTTAAACCCGAATCCTATCCTAGACATACCCAAACTATTACAATAAATTCCAATCAAATAAAATACATGGGTTTTATCCGAGTCTTCCGAAAAATTTTCGATTTTGGATTCCAATCTAACCTTACTTTCACCTCCCGCCTCCCCGCCTGTAATGCTATTGAAAGCAACCCAGCAGCAGCCACAGCAGCTTTCAACTTTGGTAAAATATACGATTTTGTAGTATATACATCTATAAACAACATAAAAACATCCATTATGGTTGTAGATAATTTTGATATAAGTATGATCAAAATCTGCACTCCATACTGTATTCATGTAATAACATACATAATAAATAACTCGCTCCAGTCTTCAACTTTCCCCACAATCTGGAAGCAAACAAAAATATTGCCCATAGGAAAAATCAGAAGCCACACAGGATACAAACATCTGTGCCCAATAAGTATATTGCCTGTAATGTCCAAAATTGTAGAAAAACTTGTCCACTCCAAGTTATCCACGTATCTTAATAATAACGAATTGTTCTGTATAAGGCAGTCATGATTTCGACCAAGCCACAGCACATATGCATCGCTATTAGATGTTACTGATATCTTGTACAAAGCTATGGACGAGGGAAAATTAACATTTACAGTATTTCTTGATTTAACGAAAGCCTTCTATACAATAAATCATAAGAATCTCCTATCAAAACTGGCATATATTGGTTTCTCACATGACTCTTGCAGCTGTGGTTTAAAAGTTACCTAGATAATCGTACACAACAGGTAGAAGTGCAGACGAGCAATGGGCGTAAGTGCTCTGATTGGAAGCCGGTGAGGAACGGAGTTCTGCAAGGCTCAATCCTCGGACCTTTACTGTTCTCATTCTACATCACTCGGCTAGCTTCCTGCTTCTAACACGTACAATGCTTCCAGTATGCAGACTATACTCAATTACTGCTGTTCAGTCGCGTGGACGAAATGGATGAGAGTATCATAAAAATAAATAGTGATTTACAAAAATTGTCTGAAAGGTGTGAATTAAATTGTCTAAAATTAAATCCGACAAAATTATCGTACATTATCAAATGCCAAAATATCTATCGGAAAAGCTAGTAAACTTCACCTCCGTACATCACCACAATACCCGAAATAAAAACTCTTTCCAATTACCACGTTTCTCCAAATCTGCTTACAAAAATTATTTTACGTACACACCGAGCTAAATTTGGAATGATCTGCTGGGAGATTTAAAAACTGCCTCGCTAAACTTATTCAGGGTGAAGTACAAATCCTTTCTGTTCTAGGACCAGCAAAAGTAAAAGCTCTCTTTAGTTAATTAAATTCTCTTTTTTCTCTCTTTCTTTGTTATTTTTTTTTTGTTATTAACTAGACAAATTGGAATCGTTAATATATAGACCCAAACTGACAATAACAATTGTTTTATGTCATGTTAAATATTTGTTATTAATATATGTGTTGTTGAATACAAATAATGTACCAAATGTAAAACAGCCTTGGGCTGAACTTAGTCGCTAATAAATAAATAAATAATTAACAAAATTAATTTAAGTAAATAACTATATCACACCTAGGCGAGCTCCCTCACCACACCCCCTAACTATACCAGAACGATTCCCAATAAATCAAATAAGATTTATGGATTTTCTCCGAGTTTTCCGAAAACTTTTCGATTTCGCATTCCAATCTAACCTCACTTACACCTCATACAGAATTGTTTTCCTATTAAATTAAAAAATATCCAACACTATATGCCCAGACGAGGCTTCCTTAGTACCCCACCATACTTTACACTCAAGTCACTGCCAGACACCTCCCCCTCTCCTCATCATCACCAGCCATTTTTGGCCTTCCCCTTTCTTCCCAATTCACCACATGCATGCTAATCACACACTCATCATGTGACACTCATCCCCACCATATCATGTCGTCATCCTGTACCACTTCCTCCTCCTCACTGAGTCAGCATATACATGTGTCGCTGTATGGTACAATACTAACCTTTGTACTTCCCCCTAACTCCCTCACCACATGAGTCGTCACATTCCTGAGATGTGACTTCACATTTGTGTCGCAACATGGCGCAACTCTGTAGGCGACTTTCAGTATCACTCTCGCGAGTACATTTCCCCCCACTACGCCTCGCTTCTACCCTTCTAGCTAATTCAGCACATTATATGTTACACAGTATGGTGCAAACTAACCTTAGGACTCTCCCCTCCCTCCCTGCACCTCTACGTTAGCACATTCCTAAGGCATGACACCAGAATGTGCACCAGCCTGGACACAGGTCCAGCATCCAGTCGGCGAAGACTTCTAACATGAAGAGAAGGAAAATATTTAACTTTACAACTGTGTATCTCTATATTATGCAAATATATGCTCGGAATAGAAAAGCATGTACACCGATGTATATGTTTTTAAAAATCTAATCAATTATTATATAATTTAGTTTTTGTTTATTTTCCTAAACGTTAACATGTAGGCATTGAAACAAGGGGACCTCTAGTTACAAGAAAGAAAACATTTGTTATGCAGTATAAAAGCATGTATTTATTTACCAAAAATTAAATACACTCAAGTAAATCCCTTATTTCAAAATGTCATTTTTGTTAACCCACGAGTCGTCACGTCTCGTGTGTCCAAGCTACCGCACAATATCACGATTGTTTTTACGTTTCAGTATCTTTCCACCAAATACACATCAGGAAACTTCGTAGGCTGTATTTCCTCTGCATAGAACCCACCAATGATAGGTTCACCATGCAGATCTTCCAAATAATACCTCCGATGATACGAATGTGTTATGCGCACTATCCTGTATAGTTTAGCAGACCAGTTGTGACGATAGGCCTTGTGAAAAACACCGAGTTATTTGGAGATTCATACCAGTTCTACCATATTTGCTTAAGGTTTACGGGGATCCTGCAGTTTTTTGTTATAGTACAAAGTTCGAAGCAAGGCATCGTCCTTAACATCTTCAGGTTTCATATGCGTAGTTGAGTGAACCGTAGCATTATGTTCACAAACAAGACACGGCAGTAATGCAAGTCACTTATAGTTTCCATTAGCAGTGAAATGCGTCCAAAGTTTAGTTTTAAGAGTTCTATGGAAGCGTTCAACGATCCTAGCCTAAGTCCCGAGTAAGTTGAATAGTGATATATACCATACTTTTCCATATGTTTTCGGAAAGTAGCATTAAAGTATTCGCTGCCATTGTCTGTATGAAGATTTCTAGGTATTCGTCCGCAAGCAAAAATAGCGTCCATAGCTTTTGCAACTTCTCCGGCCGTCTTGTTCTTGAGTGGTATGGCCCAAGCATACTTTGAAAATGTATCGATGACTGTTAAAATATAGCGATTATCTTTATTTACACGAGCAAAGTCTTGCATTTCTGTAAGGTCAGACTGAAAAGTATCGTCCAGTCCTTTCATCACATACTTTTTCCTGGAATAGTTTTTTCTAGCCGCTTTATGAAGTTCCTTGGAAACACCAAATTTCGTCATTTTTCATTGTAACCAGCCTCAGTCAGTTCCTCAAGTATGGGCATTATTTCATTAGTGTGTGACCAGTTGCCTGCGAAGCCAGGAGAATTCTCAACCTATCAACCAGTTCATTCGGATCGTCCCAGAAAATGTAGTCGAATTTATTTCCGGTTATAAGTTTTGGTGTTACGCTGTACCGACGGACGTGCTTAACCTCGGAAATAGCTCGACTATAATGGCAAATTTTTCGTGCGCTGTATCTTAAAATCTTCTTGTTGCAGGGTTATCGTTGGCATAGTGAGCGTTACTGTACCGCAACAAATGTCGATACCTACGCAGATCTGATTCAGTAAAATGCTCTGGTTTTTTTTTCGAAATAAAAGTTCACAAAGGCCATATGTTATTTTTTTAACAGTGCATTTGCTGACTTGCAGTGCATCTCCAGTCAAAAACTTCAGTTCTTTACTACCAAGAAACCATTGACCGTCACCACCGCTCTGCAGACCGTATGTGGGGTCGCTGTTTCGCTCAGAAAACGAAGCAATATAGTGGTTAAGAAGCGAGCCAGCCTTAGGCTCCTCCTCGCGCACACGTTTTTGGTCTCGCTTATGCAAAAGTTTAATCAAAGGCCTGTCATCTTCGTCCATGTCAGTATATCTACTATGTGCATTTCTTTTCCGATTTCTATTCGTTGATTGGTCCTCGTCCTTGATTTCCTGTTTGATTTATACTGTAGGTGTTGTATCTTTGTGATGATGCAGTGTTAGTTTGTCTAGACAGCTTGTGATTGGCCAAATGGTATCTTCTCTTCTATCCTCAAGGGCTAATTTGTTGTTTTTAACTAGGAAATACTTTATGTGTACAGCCTATATTGCTCGCTGGAGATAATCTGTCAATGCAGTTCTGTCGTCCATTGTTAAGTGAGTGGTAACCACGTTTATTCAGTTATTTATACCTTTGCAGAGTAAATTGATTATTAGCGATTTACAGAAACCGCTCCCTCAATGTTATCCAGTTGTTCAGAGCAAATGACATGTACCTTCTAAATATGTCTCCCAATATCTGTTTTAGATGTCAGTTTTGAAAAGTGTATTCCATAAAGATATTAATTCATCAAGTCTTTGTGCATCTGAAACTTTAAATAAATCTGGCAGTCTAGCTTCTACGCCATCCACTTTATTTTTAACACTCTCAATCTTTTGTCCGATAAGTGACAAGTCTATGCGAATACTAGTGATGCAAGCCTCCTGTACACATGTTCAGATCTTTTATCACCTCCAAACTTGGAAACGGTACCATGACTTATGGTCGGGAACATATGATAAACCGATCTAAGCCCCTTCTGTACCGACCCTTATGTTGTTCACAGCCTTTGATGATTACCATTATACCGTACTTGTCTTTCCAGCAAAAAGAATATATTTCTTTGAATTCAGCAAAAGTCATATCAGTGTTCATGTGGTCAGCATACACATGTCTTAAATTTAGGTCCTCCATGCGAAACATCACCAACAAATTGTCGTTATCACGAAGCAGTTGCTTGGGTATGCGCGAATATGTCTGGCTCAAGCAAACACAGTTCACATCTGCATGGCGCCCCATGCTAAGGTACTCCTGAATACACGCCTTTTCTCGCAAGCAACGTCGTCAAATACAAATACAGAATTTGGTTTAGCTTTGCTCGGTGGCACAACTCGTTTGTTGTCACTGCATGAAAAATAGCCAATTCCTTCTATAGCCTGTAGAACACGAGCTAGTCGTTGGTATTTTGGCTGCTGGAGCGATTTCGAGTATAGGTAAACATTTTCAAATAGAAGTGCATTCTGTTCTTCAAGGAAACTAACAAGTACACATGTCATACCTGCTCCACTCGGCCCTGCAATAATACACCTAGCAGTGTGTTAGGTAATAGGGGACTATGTCTTGATTCGCGAAAGGAGACTTCATCCTCGTCAGTAATATGGATGGGTAAACTCAATTCTTGCTGGTCGATATATATTAGTCCTACCATCACCAACTTGCAGAGCCTGTGATGATATGTGAGGTGCCTGAGATGATTGCGGAGCGGGCGTAGTTATGTGCGGAGTGAGCTTAGTTGTGTGCGGAGCGAACATAGTTGTGTGCGGAGCGAGCGTAGTTGTGTGCGGAGCGGGCGTATTTGTGTACGGAGCGAGCGTATTTGTGTACGGAGCGAGCGTAATTGTGTGCGGAGCATGCATATAAAATAGTTGTGATTGCTGCTTATGTTGGGGTTAAGGTTCTTGTTTTAGATTAGGTAGTAGAGTTCCAACACCACAAATCCTAGAATGTCTCTTCAAAATATCACTCCGAGTAAACTGGTGATGACAGACTGCACATTGAAATTTCATTCTAGAAGTTGTTTTCGTCTTACATGTACTTTCTTCATGCCGCAACAACGGAGGGTCGTAAATACTTTGTCACAGAGGCGACAACCGAAGTGCATCGTTAATGAATATACTGCTCGAATGCTAAAAATATACTAAAAATGAGCACCCAGATAATTTTACTTATGTACTATTATCTAAGTACGCCGAGATTCACTCGATGTTTCCTAACATGCGTCTGTTACATGTATCCTTTATACCAAAACAAAAATGTAGAGCAGAAAGAAAATTGTACTCTTGTATCTCAGTTTACTCCCATGTCTCGTGGAGTAAGGTCTGTAAAATCAGGTTGCGGTATCCTCAATTCTCTCATAAATAATCTACCACTTGAAGCACATATTCCTGGCTATAAGTTTTGTGGTCCAGTACAAAGCTACAGAAAAAACTATAGCACGAGGTGACAGTGGTATCAACGCACTTGACGAAGCTTGTAAGTGGAAGTGGCACGACGTATCTTATGCTCAGTACACAAACTTGGAATCTAGACACGAGGCAGATAACATACTAGCACGCAGGGCCGACGAGATACGCGAAGCGCCAGATACAGGACTCGGAGAAAAAATAGCCGCCTGGTGTGTCTCCAAAATAATGAAAGCCAAGGTCAACTACACTAGCTAGTCGGATATATGTACGAAACATTGCAAAGAAAAAATTGTATTATAACGCATAAAAGAATACAGTGATTCAATGTTAACTGGGTGTGGTGTGGTGGGAACTGTCCTATGCAAGTTTGCCGTCATATCTGCGAGCAACAGCTTACGAGTTGTAAAATGACATTATACCAACCACTTATAAGAGAAAGGCAATATACCTCGAAAGTTCAGATACCTGGTGATGGTGCCGTGACACAGACATGGCTTATCACAGAATGCTAACTAGTGTAAACGATAAGGAAATTCGGAAATGGGTAAAATTAAAAGTAGCAATGATAATGCTGGTCCCAGTAATTGATATATGTGTTGCAGATATCCAATATTCGTTTTAGGATGTTTCCACGAGCCAGGCAGCGTACAGCAATGTGGTTTATAATGCATGCCCTATACAACACACTCTAAGCGACACCTCCGCCGGGAAAAATAATTATACAAATGCTCATATTGGAACGATTGGGACATGATACAATAGGGGGTATCAGATAAACATTTTAGGTGTTATATTTTTAAGTAATGTAGTGATATGTTCATTCGCTAAGAATTCGTGTAAATCACCGTAATTTTATGAACAAATTTTTCTATTAATGAAAAAAAAAAGTGGTCTGAGTGTCTGGCTTGCAAATCAGTTATATTTAGCTGCGTGAGTTCAAAACTGTGGCATATTTGATTTATTTTTTTACTTTTTGTTTATTAAATTAATATAGCAAATTTAAATGATTCTTTGAGAAATATATGTACTGTAGGATCATTTACAACTCTACGAAAATAATAATAATGGAAAGAGGTCGGAGCGCACAGTCGGCAATGTTAAGATTGATGGTTCGAGTTTGTCCCCTTGCAAAAGTTTTTTTTGTACCCAAAGATCAGAAAAATATCATAAAGGTAACTTTCACAAACACTACAGATTTGGTATCATCCTTACCAACAACCGCCAGTATACGACGATAACACATACTAGCAGCAAAATATGTAAACAAACTTTAGCATCGTTTACAGGTTGGCTACAGCGCGAAGTATTAACATTCCTTAACAGGTGTGTGAATTTTTATTCTTGTGTCAGCTATATATGTGTGATGTTTTTGTGCTTGGAAATTAGAGCTTGGCTCAATGTTTGGAAGTGGCATCACTTGCTCTGTGGTACGGACTTTCTCTATGCTCTAGTAGCACAGAGTAGGAATCGGTAACGTACGGTCGGAAGTAGAATCTGCTCAAAAGCCTTGCCGTGCTGCTTCGCGCCAGATGGAAAGAAAACAGTCGCGCAGTATCGAGTTGATGGGAATTGCTGAATGCGACTTTCCCTCCAGAAAAGAAAAATAATAAAGCACGTTGAGAGAAACAGCAGCTTGAACTTTTCGTATCAGAAGAACGTGAAACTTTAAGAGATCGGTAACAAGCAAGTTTTTCTAAACGATCTACGTTTACTTAAAATATTTAGTAATGCCATAGTTCTCTTCCTACTAGAGATAGTTATAGAATCAGGACCTGATCGACAGATTTTCCTATGCGGGGCGAAAGTAATTTTTGGCGCCATCCTCCAGCTTATTCACAATATTTTAAGTTAGGTTATAATTCGAACCTGAAGGATCTTCCTGAAGTGTCAAAAAGTTTTATTGTATTTTCAGTTTTTGAGCCTTAACATTTATTCAAATTGTGTTATCAAAATTTTCTCTTCGACAAAGCACAGTATATATTCTTGGTAAACTGCTTGACATAAATAATAATGGAATCTTTATTTAATTTGTCACGCAGAATCATTGCAAGATAATTCTTGAAAGTTAACCTATAATATTCTTGCAATGATTCCGCATGACAAATTAATGAAAGATTCCATTATTATTTACGTCAAATAGTTTACCAAGAATATATTCTATGCTTTGTCGAAGAAAACATTTTGATAATACAATTCGAATAGATGTTTACGTTCAAAAACCGAAAATACAAACAAATTGTCAAACACTGCTTCTTAAGACTGTCGCCCTGCTGCCCTCCCCGGTTTTTAGAACCGGTCCTGTATAGAAGTACTGAATTCGCATACCTGAAGCCGTGTTTGAAATTGCTGTAAGACTGCAATTTAGGTTACTAAATCTTCCCCGTGACCAATTTTAGGCCCAAAAACCTGGAGATTTAGAGTTGATATTTACTGAGGGAGGTGAAGGAGCACAAAAAATCCCGAAACAGTTCCGTGAAGTCGTCTTCTGGTGTTATCGTCCTGTATTTCAACTAATACTAATAACTATCTACAAGTAAGTTATTATACAATTAAATAATAAATGATCGAAAATGTATTTTGTGTGTAAGGCACTTTAGGTCTAATATATAAATATTTTGAAAATTATTACTACTAAAGAAATGGCTATTGTAGTATTTTAGTTACATTTTAATTACAAGGAAATAATAACTAAACATGTCATTCGCTGCTGCAGTAGAACTATATTACACTGTAAAAAAATATGTGTAAATTTACTGCAGCGATGTACATGAGTGTTGCGTAAGCAGGCATGGTAAAGTTTTTTCCCGTACATCTATTGCAGTGTTCCTGTACATTTTTAGGAAATTATTAAATGCATTCCGATGTTACAAGACTTGTATAGTGAACAGAGCTAAACTTTTTCTATATTTAAAAGCTGAAGTATGCTATGAATCCCATATTGTGTACGTGTTAAAAACTTTCCATGCTCTTCGGTAAGTTATTTTACAGTGTATTTATAATCAAACGATGTGCACGCTGCTTGAGTTAACTTGGCTATATCTGTCACACGTCCAGGTTTCCTACATCACTGCAGGTTAGTTACGTTGTAAAAAAAATTTATACAAGCAGATAATTACGTTCAATTATTGGACCAAATATGCGTCCCTAGAATCACTTTGTAAATGCAACCAGCTGGAATTATCACTTAGTTGTTGTAAGAAGTGACTTTTCGTAAATCGAGATACAGGGAAAGTAACATCGAAACTCAATCAAACCTCTATTTTTCGATTTTTCTGCATGCAGCGTTGACATTTGACGTTTGAACTCACCCACCTTTAATTCCTAAACCTTAGTCCCTAAATTGGCCCTTTTGAAAACGACTTAAACTGACAAATATATTCGCTTTAAAATATTGTTATAATGTGGCCCAAACCTGGAGGAATATACTTATTCTACTCACCTTACGCAAGCACTATTATTAAGAAATATTTTCTTTAAGATGAAGTGACTTCCTCATAGCTTTATAATAATGAAATAGGCTATTTATTTCAATTAACATAAACAAACTTAAGTATGTTGAATTTAGTTAATTCTGCACATTTATTCATGGTAAAGTTTCTGTAGTTTTTATAAGACGATATTCAGTTAAAAGAATGTTTTGCTACAAAGTAATTTACATAGTTTTAAAGACATATTCTGTGGAATAAAATATTATTTTTATTTATTTATTTATTTCATTTATTCACCCACGTATAATTCAGCCATGGGCCGGTTTGCAACAAATACGTGATACATTGCATCATATAATTCACATTTGCAAAGAAATAGATAAAAAAAGATTAAGTGATAACATTTGCCTTAAAGAAATAAATAAATCAAAGAACAAAATTTGCCTTAAAATTAACTACCTTAACATAAACTGCCTAAAGAAAAAAATTTAACTTCCTAAATAAAAAAAAATATTACAAATACAAACATTACAAGTATTAACATTAAAATCGTTTCATTGAGTTTATGTCATCTAATACAGAGTTGACCTTTAGCCCATTCGAACAAAATTTGCCTTTAAGTCAACTACCTTAACATAAATTGCTTTAAGAAAAAATTTGAATTACCTAAACAAAAAAATATATATTGAAGCGCGTCTCCAAAATACATTTTTGCAACGTAAAGAAACACAAAAACGATACACTAAGTTGTCATTGCATGTATAAAGCTAAAATTTGTCTTTTAAATACTTCCTTTCAACGACTCAAATTTCACACCGGAAAGGAAAACTATGGTTTGAAATGTACCACTTAAAGTAGACTTAACAATAAGAAAGATTTTCCTCAAAGTTAAATGTCTGGGTTCCTATTAAAACAGTTTTACATTTGAAATTTACGGGTAAGTTGGTTCCATTTTTAAAGACAGAATTACCGTAAAAATATAATCTGGGTTACTAATACAGTAATCTCACATTGATGAAAACATAGAAAATAATATAAGTAATACCAAAGATGCTTTTTAAGCTTTCCTTTTCTAAAAAGCTGAAATTCATTTGTTCAACTAAACAGAATCAAATCAGTTGTTTCCTTCGTTGAAAAAAAAAACGCTGTTTTATCGTGGGAAAAAGGTTTCGAACTTGTTCTATCACACATTATTATTTAAACACGTGTATCCTGAAATAACCTGCGCTACTATTATTGATCATACACGCTACGCTGAAACGTGAACGAGTAACACGCTTGCCAAGAAACAAACACCCGGTCCCTACTCAACTGATCACTTGTGAATGTGGTATAGCAGTTAATAAACAAAATGAAAACATATTCTTCTCCTGTAACTGTTGCCCTACATCTTATAATGAGTCAGGACCACGGTCGTAGAAGTACAGGTCTGGACACTCGTCTGTCTACCAATGTATTTTGCTTGACCCCCTCGTTGTTTGGCTGTAGTTCGTCAAGTTACCGAGAATATTGTGTTTTATTGGCGCTTCAGTTAGGGCGGTTGGACCCAAACTCCACCCACTTTTTTCCATTGTTAAATTTACAAAGTAAATAAAGATTGCTGAAGTCTTTTCTTAAATTTGTGAGCGAAGGAAGTATTTCGTAAATAGACAAAAAATACGTTTTGCTAAATTGAAAGGAAGTGGGCGGAGTTTAGTCCGACCGCCCTAACTGAAGCGCCAATTAAACACAATATTCTCGGTAACTTGGTGAACTACAGCCGAACAACAAGGGGGTCAAGTTTCCAGGCGAGTGTCCAGACCTGTTCTTCTACGACCGTGGTCTGGACATGCAAGTGGAGTTCAATTTATGACTTCTGCAAATACAAAAAAAAATTGTTTGTGCGTTAAAAAAAATTCTTTCTGCAACTATTGTTACATTTTGCACATGTTCTTTGGAATATGAAATATCCCTTTTGTAGGTTTATGTGTCCATGAAATTGCATGATAAGTTACCGAAAATATTTGTTCACAGTTATTAAAGTGTTTGGGAACTGTTTACCGAAGAAATGTTTTTTAAGTGTAGAAATATACTTTTACGTTGTACTGTATAATGGACTGCGATTTTACGCGTGATAGTAGCCCTACAGACAAAAAGAAAGTTTCGTCGAAACTATTGAGAACAGCAATTTATCTGACAAAATTTTCGTTTATTAAATAGGAAATGGGACAATTTTAACTGACTTTAATGGTTTATTAATCAATAATAAGCTTCCTAACTAATTTTTCTTGTCAACACAAACTTTGTTGCATATTCAAATATGTTTATTTGGTCACGTACACACGAATAGGTCATTCACGTTGAAGATAGCCCTGTTGAAGTTTTGAAGCTCTAGATAATATTTTTCTTTTCAGTCAGTTTGCATACTGCATTATAAAAAATACAAGAGTGTGAGCAGCAAATACAGACTTTGTATTTCACTGTATTCGAAGGATAACGGCTGCGCAGTAACTAACATAATTTAAATTAATGTTCTAATTCTGTCGTCCTTCAAAAATGCTAATTTTGCAGTAGACATCCGGTTTTTTTTAAGACTGGCAGCACCAAATATGTTGCGTATTCTTTCAGAAAAAGGCAACATTAATGATTTCAATTTACATTTTTCTGCAGCATCTTTAAAGAATGTACGGACTTGATAGTATAAAATATAATTTTTGGCTGTAACGGCTGTGGTAAGTGCAAGAATCGTCTTTAAAATGAATTTTAATGGAAAGCTTTACTGATACTACACATCCGAACACACTCAAGTAGAGTGCCATAGAAAAATCCTGGATGTATATCAACGTTTCAAACGAAAAATAACAGTTTATGCTCTTCCGTAGGAGTGTTTATGAATACCACGTCAGCCTACAAGAGAGTAAATGAAACACACGATTTCAAAATGAACCACTTAACATTTAAATGTTACTTGACAATGCACAAAAAACTAACCAATTCTTTATTGCTTGTTCTATAAAATATAATAAAATATTATACTTAAATCTTTAACACGCATTACTTTGCAAGAAAATGTTTTCTTCAGTGAAAATTAAAACCAAGTTTTCTTATTTTAAAAGTTTAGACGTTTTGTGACGAAACAAATTGGTTCAAAATATAAGCCCCAAATTGTTTCCTGGAAATAAAGGTAATGTAGGCAAAATAGAGCTGTGGAATTTTTAAAGTAGCGATCAAAGATAGTTTTCGTTAATAGTTAGGTTTTTTAATCATAATACTTAACTTGCCTGAGATAAACCTAACATTAAGTAAACTCTAGGGATGTAAGAGCAATCTTTGCTTCTAATAGCGGCTATTTGGTGGCTAAGTGCTTCCTTTCGGCGCACAATGTCACGCTATACCCAGCCTCACTCAGTTCTTTGCTGCACGCGAAACTCTGCTGAGAAACAATAGCCGCACTTCCTTTGTTTCTGTTTGAAATACTTGACCGCGTGTCGCCTTCCGCTACTCGCCTGCTCTCTATCTATCTATCTTTCTCTCTCGTCCTCTCACCCTCCAATACAGGGTTACTTCTTCTCTCTCTCTCTCTGACAGCCCTCTCACAACTTTTCCTGTAAAATTGAAACTTCCTGGCGCATTCACAAAACAACCCTTGTTAAGTCTGCCTGTTCGATTAGTGAAAAATTAAAATTCACTCTCTGTATACTAGCCTACCGAATTAACTCGATCGACTACTCCGTCAACCCTGGGTTTACCCTGCTCACATACGTGTAAGCCGGTGTTAGAAAGCGTTACAAGAGCAAGACAAATTTTAATAGCGGAGTGAAATTGTATGCAATGCGTTCAAAGTATTGAAAAAGAACCACAAAACGAATAGTGAGTATTTGTGAGAAGAAAACTTGTGGCCCACGAACTACAGAATTACATTATGTTCTGTTATTATGGTGAATACACGCGGTTTATTTATTGAGCCACTTTGCTTAGTAACACGTTATATGACTCTCGTCCGGTAGTTTTTCTATAGAAATTAACGAACGTGTAAAAACTGTTGCTACCATCGTCACATATAGATACACACACAAAATATTTAGAAGGTATACGACGTATACCACATTTACACCCTTATTAACTTACAGGCGCCCGGGGACATTTTATCCAACTACGTGATCGCGTAAACCTGGTAACGTGACCGAGTAAATCCAGTAAACACTCTGAGTACTGTGAATATTTTCAGTGTGTCAAGATAAGATACCGTTAAGTGGGGTAACATTGGTACAGCAGGGGTGACTTTGTGTCAGTAAGGGTGAATTACTGACAGCAGAGGTGGTATTAATACAGCAGGGGTGACTTTGCTACATCAGGAGTGACTTTGTGACAGCAGATGTAACTTTGTGACAGCAGGGGTAACTTTGTGAGAGCAGGGGTGACTTTATGACCACAGGGGTGACTTTGTGACAGCAGGGGTGACTTTATGACCACAGGGGTGAATTTGTGGCAGCAAAGGTAACTTTGTGACAGTAGGGGTAACTTTGTGAGAGCAGGGGTGACTTTATGACCACAGGGGTGAATTTATGACAGCAGGGGTGACTTTGTGACAGCAGGGGTAACTTTGTGAGAGCAGGGGTGACTTTATGACCACAGGGGTGACTTTGTGACAGCAGGGCTGACTTTATGACCACAGGGGAGACTTTGTGACAGCAGGGGTGACTTTATGACCACAGGGGTGACTTTGTGACAACAGGGGTGAATAACTTTATGACAGCAGTGGTAACTTGGTGACAGCAGGTTTGACTTTTTACCCCTCAAAATATTTTATTTTTAGGTTATTTGACTGATAAACAAGTAACTCTACATATTAAAAACTATATCTTTAAACAAAACATTAAAAATTTAAATTTTTTACTAAACAACAACAAAATAATAATTTAAATGGCACAAAGCCACCCGCAGTTGGCACAAAGTTACCCCGCCTAACAGTAGACGTGTTTAGGCATTAGCTGTCACAAATTGAATGAGTGGTAGATAGTGCAAAACCACGCATTTATTGTCACTGAACATTTGAGCTGAAATGGTACCCAGCCAACAAAGATGCTGGGACAAGCACAAGGGCGCACATTTTAATACCGGGCGCTCCGAGGCGCCAGTCTATTTATTGTCTGAGAGGATGAGTGAGTGCAACCGAGTGAAACCAGGGTGTTGCAAGTATCTAGACGTGTATGAAGGTGAGCCGTCTTTTATATTCTTAAGAGGCATACCTACCACAGGTGATTTTCCGCGACTGATGCGAGGAGACAGAGGGTCAATAAGGGTCAGCTTGCCGCACTCGGCACTAACCAAATCGCTTCTATTCGCGGCGCATCAAAACTGACGTACAGTGTTTCGTATTACTACTTTTACCCCGCTTAACAGCGACCCTATAATTTTCTTTGTGGAAAGATTGTAGTTTAGGCAATGCTCTCCTATTTATACTGTTGTAAGATAATTATTTTATTAAGCTTTAACGAGGGTAGAAATCAAAAATATGTTTGGCAGTATTGTTTAAAATGGTTTTTGTCGTGGCAGCCAATATTTTTCAAGACACTAAATTATACGGTTTTGACAAAAAAGTCAACTAACTAGAATTTTGTTGGTTACCTAATTATCTGAAACCATAATATTTAGTAGCTTGAAAAAATTAGCCAACTTGGTAAAGACCATTTTAAACCAAACTTTCAAACAAATTTGTGATATCTATCGTTTAGACCTAAAAAATTAATATCGCGAAAAAAGTATAGCTGGTTCGGAATAAAGTGAGAACTAAAAAAAAAAAAACCCTGCTAAAGTTATATTTTCAGTCGATTCGTATATTTTTGTTAACTCTTAACAACTGCAAATGTATAACCTCTCTGGACACGTCACTTGGTGTTTTTCCGTGTAAAATAAACTGTGCAGTCTGTATGAATCGATTCAGTTTGATTAAAAATTAAAGTATATTATTTATATTTAAATTCATTTATGTCGATTCCGGTTGATTTTGTTTCTGTATTTTTGTATTAAAAAGGAAAACACATGGAACTATGTTGCGTAATTAGGCAGCCAACCATACAAGTCGGAAGGGAACTATAGTTAATGTTGAATCACATGCAGTAACGGATACTGATATTTTTCAACGGTTAAAATTTTAGTGCTCACTTTATATCCCGAACGATCAATAGAAAGCAAACATGGCCTTAAGTCCAACGCATGCATCTCGTGTTGTGTTTTACGAATCCAGGTTTAATTTTTTTAGCTACAGCAGTCTAAAACAACTAATTTTTTGGCCAATTTGAAGCGTCTAAATTTGTGTATTATAAGCCTGTATTATTTTCACATTTATAAAAACATAATTTAACTGTGCGTACTTTTAATAGGTAAACGTATTGGGAATAGGTTAAACATTTGACGTAGGAAAGAAGAAACTCAGCGAGACAATACAACAAAGTTCATGCGTCTCTTAACATGAACATGCACATAAATACCTTATATATTCTGTATACACCACTGCAATGAAGCCAGCTACACAAACCTCTGTACCCACACTTACTAACGCCCTATTCGTAAATACTACATCAGACACTCCCGCTGTATAGCACAAAGTTCATTACTGGTCAGTTTTTAGCCAATCGAGTGTCAACTCGAATACGTTCCTTTAAAATCCTCTGAACGCTGGTAACGTGATCTAGAAACAATAGTGTACATTTCAGCAACATACATCACTTCACTTTCAAATACCATAGAAGTTATTTCAGACTCATTTCTAAAGATCTTGCACGATATTTATGAACTCACGTGTTATCATATTTTTTTAGTAAATCATAGCTTCTTTCTCGATCATAGACAGAGCAATTTTATTCGAATCGTGTATCTTATAATACATCGACATAGTCATCGAAGTTTTGACGTTATCTGGTTAAATTTTCAAACCCCTCTGAATGGTAATGGAAGCTTTTCACGAATAATCAGTAAGAAGAATGCATCATTCTTCCGCGCATGTAAATATACAAACGTTGGTCCGTGTTACTGAACTTGTCTGGTAACCAGCTACACGAATACTGCACGTGTTCAATGATCTACATGCTAGACTCCAAAGTCCTATGTACACATATACATCAGTTATTAGATAAATTTCTGATAACTAGGTACGTGCCGATTTCACGTTGTTATTTGCCGACGGACTATAATTCACTGTCCTGTACACACTCGAACACACTACGTGAGTTATTTGCTCCGATTTTGTGATATTTAGAGGTACGTCAATTTCGCGGATTCATCAGGCAGCAGCCTAGACGTGTCAGTCCTATACACCCACTGGCCACAATTGATTGTCTATTAACTTATAACCGTACAAGCAGGTAGCAAGCGATAGCACTTCGCATTATTTCCTTATTTACTACTGGCTTGCAGTAGTCAAACGCGTTTCGTAACAGCCGCCAGCAAGTCACAGACATGACAATGAAGTATACATAATTGGCGTTCAACCTGACCTGGAATGTGTCTGCGAAATTTACGTACCTCTAGTGATATTGGTCTGGGCAGAGTTATAACAAAGAAAAACTGCATTCAATTTTCTGCAAATACTCGTCGATTTCTGACAATATGGTTGAAACAATAGTTAAATTTCTAGGTAACAAACCTAAATGTGACGTTGAACTGAAATTCAGGTATATGCAAAACAGGATAAGAAATATTAAAACATATTTCACCGTTTACTGCAGCAATAGCTTTAAACAGCTGAATACCGAGTTACAAGGAGAAACATTCTCAATTATTCCGTTATCATTTGTATTCTATTCTTTAAGGGAAGCGCAATGTCAGTTTTTTTTCCTTTGTACACAACAGGAATATGATTACAAGCTTAAACAAACAAATATTAACTACTGTTTGTACTGTTGGTAAAGATATACATATTATAATCTTCAGCTGGCACTGCCATGTGAATATACAATGAGATAGACAACAATCGCATATAATTATCAAAATACCCAGAGAAACAGCAGGCTTCATGATCATACTACTAAGCTTACAGTTAACACTGTTTCAGTGGTTTAACGTAAATTACTAGAATCAAAACGAGAATAAGTAGGTACTTCACTAGCACTCAATAGTATACCTTCCCGACCAACGGCATCGTCTGGCACGATTCACACATACGAAAATCCTGGTCGAGTTCGCCAGAAATCGCACCTACATCGCCTTAATGGCGCCCAATTTTCCTGTGAATAGAAAATAGAAAAGAGTAAAAAAAAACATTCTTGTTTACTAAATACCAGTCACAGAACAAACAAACTTTTCGTTTAACAATTCAGTGCCAGATCTTGAGAACTGTTACAGGGTTCCATGGACATTCTCAGTAAACGTAGAAAATTTAATTTAGTTTACTTATTACAATCCCTTTAATTTACAAAATGCACAAATATTTTAGTTCATTACGCTCAATTAAGTTTTACCTTAGCAAAACTTTTTTCACAATTTATTCTTAGAATACTTTTTTAACAAAAAATATTTAATATATTAAATAACCGTGACATGTATCCGCTGCCGAATATCATCCTACCACCAGTAAAAAAAATAATTGAAGGCAGATACGATACTTTCCCGTTAAATTGTACCTTTAAACCATCTGTTTTATCTTTCTGCCACTTCATAGGGAGTCAGGCGTGTCTGCGACGTTTCTGCTGGGCTTAGGCAAGTATGGACTCTAAACTTGACCCTGGTTCATACGTCACTAGACGCATCGTCTAAAAGATCAAGTCGCTTAGCTGGCATGCAGTCAAACCGACTTAAATTGAATTTTACCAGTGACATATTAAATTTATTACAGGATAGTAATTGAATTATCATTAATAGAGCCCTGATTTTATGGAAAAATTATTTTTCGTAATGTTAGGATTCATGTCTTATGTGCACATCTGCAAGTGTTTGGATGTTTTAATTCTTGTTTATCTTCGTGTTCTACTGAACAATCACAAGACCGCCGTGTCGCTATAACCGTATTCTGATCGGCGCAGTCAAAATGAGAGAAGTAGGGACACTTAAACTAGAGAAATGTTCACATCAACTTATTTCAACGCCTTTTGTACACGTCTGCACCTCTAGTTTATAGTTATTTGCAGCATATCTTTGTGCCAAGACAATCCTTATTTGAGTGTGTCAATCAAAATAAGGTGTCTGCGAAACCACGCGTCTGTGATTTGCTGGTAAAGCCTCAAGACACTGAGAGTTAAAAACATCCTATCTCTGACCTTCAAAAATAGTTACAGATGTGCACAAAAAGAAATTAAATAAGCTGATGCAAAAATATCTGGTGTCATTATATGGGTAAAGGTTCACTGCCTATAATGGATGGACAGAGATGCCGAAGTGAGCGAAGAGAATTGGGGGAAAAAAAGTTGGATATTATAGCTATGTTTTAGTGTCTAAAGACAACTCAGGTGTTTCCATTAAAAAATTCACAGCCTCAACTGACTCCAAAAAACATTCACTTCAGTCATCCGCAGCCCCCCAAATACTCACGAGAAACAGTATCGTAAACCAGAGACTCATCACCAGGCTTATAACAGTATTAAACGCTTATCGTAAACAGACATCATGCAGCCACATACAGTGCATTCCAAATAATCCCGTACTTCCGGGTGCTCTGCACAGCACAGGGTGATATCATGTATCACTTGAATTGAGTTTACGATAAGTAATCTGCTCGGGTAAGCTGGGTTCTCCGGGTCACGTGATCAAAATACTCTTTGACCATAAATCATCTCGGTTCACTTTTTAATGCACTCTAACCGAGACAATCGAGTGACATTCCATAATCTCGTCTGAAGCTGAGATTCCTCTTTCAGCCAATTTAAATCCTATAACTTTTAAAATGAAATAGCAATATTGGGTTAAACAAGATTTGAGCCTATATATTTCATCGATCTCAGTTTCCTGAAGTCACAAGAAAATATATTCATAAATTATTATTATTGAAATGACACTGTTATAAAGAGGTCACTTTATTGTTAGCAGTCTATAAGATGGATTTCCTTGTGGCTAATTAACATAACCTATATAGTTCGTCATTCGTAAAACTTAACAACTGACTCCGTTAAATAATATGTATTTAATAGACGTTACCCCTTCGGCACAGCCTGAAAATGTGTTAATTTTATCGTAATAGTACACTTTTAATACCACATGTCTTGCACTTACAGAAGTGTCTCTGAGTAGTGACGTGTGGCAGCCCCTGTTACAAACGTAACCCCGCATTACCAATGTGATGCGCGTGTTGCGTAATTCAATTCTGACAGGCGCTCCTTTACAAGTGCTTGAACGGTGGTGTAGTGTGTCACGCCTATAAACTTACGCGAAGCGCAAAACGTATATTCTAAATATTAATATATGATGTGTGTATATGTGTGTGTGAGTGTGCGCAAGCGCATACATATTCTTTATCCTGAGATTTTTTTAAAGTAATCAGCAAGCTTATTAGAAATTAATTTTTAGGAGACTACATAATAGCGAAATAATAATAATTGTAATTATAATTTCCATTTTTCATTTCGTTAATTAGATTTAAAGTGCCACCCAAAATCCAAACCGCCAAAAACAGGACGACACTGTTACAAAAGAGAACAAATAACATACCGACAAGGGACAAGCACAACATACTAACATGACAGCATACACAAGTTAAAACATTACCTATACATAAAAAAAATAAATATACAAATACATATAAGTGCAGACACACTTATTTGCCCATCCACATAAATCAATTGCTATTAAAGTTCAGATAAGGTTTTTATTTTCATTTAAAGGGATAAAGATCAGAAATTTAATTAAAGTTCTTATCACGTCCCTTACCTGTAGCTTTTTTTGTAATACAAGATAAAAAGTCCTACTTATATTGTTTGGTACCTTTAATCCTGTACATTTTACAGCAGCTTTACAGTCAATGTAATAAAGGAAGCAGTTAACAAAAATAATAATAATTACTACTTTCATACTGCTGTACCTGAAATTATGCCAACCTGATTCTTAAAACAGAGACAAACAGTCGTTTGTTTGACTTGACTAATCAATTCTATGAGTGAAGTTACATGGTCACCAGTTAGTCACAAAGGAGGAAGAAAACTATGAAAACCTAAGGCACAATTTTGTTCTACGAGTAAATTAGCGGCACTATTTTTACGCGTGTACAAGTGATGGAAATACTGCTTGAAGTTTTTCAGTAGCGGGCAAGAAGCTACGAAGTCGTGTTCCAATTGGCACAAACAATATCAGTTATAATTATGTGGAGTGAAGTGTTGTCTTCAAAATGGCAGTCGTGTTTTCTGTCTGATGTTGAGTGCTCCTGTATTCTTTCTGTGGCTTCTGTGTGATTACTACTTTTGTTTGACAATTTCTTTTATAATGTTTGCGTCTACAGAATTTTAATTTAATTACTTTTTAAGTTAAAACATTTTATTACTTAGAATGTTAATTGTAACCATTTTTATGTTCTCGTTTATTTATTTCTTTTTATTAAGTTGTGTAACTGGGATATTGCAACAAATATTTTATTTAAGCATAAGTGTACTAATTAACAAAATAGGTAATTTGTTAACGTATTGTTCGAATACTCCAACCGATGCAACCACGACTCCCGATATAATTCACTCCGCTGTCACTTTTATGCTGTTTTAGTTTAATTTGTGTCACTGGAGAACAGTAGTATAGTTACGAAACTTAAACCACCTACGTAACTTACGAATAAACATGTGAGTATGCCTCGCCCAAAAGCCAATTAGAAGGAGTATATCCTGTATCTAATTTTAGCATAATTTATAAACGTTCATTTGATAAAAAATTGACAGCAAAATTGTATTAATGACAGGTGGATACGGTATTCGCCTATGTAAGCCTATGGCGTCACACAGGTTATCGTCCTGGTGGCCAGCGTTATCCAAACACGACTTCTTAACTATACAATGTTCAATATTAGCTGACCGTCTACCAATGAAGAAGTGAAAGAGCGAGTTTGCCACGACTTAATGAATAATCCCTTCATCAGGTTACAGAATCCATGTTTAAAGCCAGTAATTTTTTATGAAAGCAATGTTTTGCCAAATTATTTCAGTGTCTTACGTGCACAGCTGCAGCTGTTACGGCTATACGCCCTTGTTTATACTTTTCTGCGATAGAATTTTTTAAGCATAAACGAGGGTACTTATCACAAATATGCTTGGCGGTTTTGTTAAAATTTGTTTTTTGTCGTAGCAGCTAATTTTAAGACGCAAAAGTATACGATATCGTGTAAGAAGTCAGTTAATAATAATTTCGTTGATTATATAATTATCTCAAATCTATCGTGTTTTCTGTCTTTAAAAAATTAGCAAAGTAGGAGAAAACCATTTAAACAACTGCCAAACTGATTTTTTTTATAAATGCTCTCGTTCAGTCGTAAAATATTATTGCGAAAATACTAACTGGGGAGCATGAGCTTAAAAAGCCAGGTTTAAAACTTCCGTTTACATTCTCTCTCTCGTTTAACGTGATATGACTTAAAACACGAGTTCTGTAGCGGACGTTTTTACAAGTGTGTGTGATCTTCTAAAACATGGAAGCACGAATAAACAGGAGATGGCATGTTGGGACTTCCTTGAAGTCGGCGTATATGTGCCAGTTGTGTGCGAACAATGCGTTATTGTTGACCAACACATAGCCACGAGTAGATCGAGTAAGATTTTCGTAAGCTTCTCATATGGTATTGATACCGTAGAATGAACAGATTTGAATGAAAAGTTTACGTGCTTTGAATCCGGGTGTAACGAAAGAACAGGTACGTAAAACACGTGTACTACTGTTACATTTCATGAGTGAAAGGGCCACGTTTCATATTTGTATAGCGCAAATTATGTGGTTAAACAATTGTTTATGTAGATTAACCTAGCGAACTAACCTTAAAATACGGCCACTGTTTATTTACGCACATGAACGTCACTGACGATGTGCAACTGCTTGCTAATAGCAATAAAACGAACAAATTTGCGCACACAATATAAATCATATAGCAGAAACTAGCATAAATGTATTAAGTTTGTTCAATAATGGTTTCCGTGCACAGACAGTAGGCGACGTCGGTACTCGCAGAAATGTGATTCGAGACGCAGTCATGTTGTCAACGTCACATTTTAGTTCAAAACTTTGTTCTCTAAGCAACGCAGACTAAGACAAACACGACAGATCTGCTAATTTTATAGATCATTTTTACTTTATTGCTCTTCAAACTTCGCGAAAAATACAAAGGCTGTTATGGCGGAAACACTGTTTGTGAGCTACAGTGACAATGTGTTTAAACGTTCAAGCAACAAGGGCCACAAATACACTTATTTCAAGTGTTTGCCTGAGCAGTGTACGGCATAGCCAGTCCCTGTTCTAAAATCCTCCCTAATGATCTATACGTGCAGTCGCAACTACCAACATTGATGTTAGGAGGCGTAACTTTCAGCAGGAAGCACATGTGGCCACTCTACACGGCAACTTGTACATATTAAGGGCGCCGCTTAACACGCGCTTCAAATGTCTTGCCGTGTGTATGTAAACATGTTTATTTTACGAAACTATTCACATGTATCCATTGTGCCAATGTACGAAAAGAAAATATACTTCGAATATGGTCGGACTATCATTGTTAAGACACCATGCTCATTAAAGCAACTTTTTTCTAAATCTTCCAACGTAGCTAAAACGGCTTTACCATACTGCCGTACTTCAAACTGTGCTAACCGGATGTACGTGAATCTCAGTTGAGACGTGGCGACACAGCATTTCATACGTGTTTCAAGATCGCCCTTACATTTCCATCATTTTGAGCCATTAACTACTTTTCTGTCTTCCATGCACTAACACACATGGGGTTACGTTGGCCGAATGCTCAGATTGTTCGCCTCCCACCAAGGTGGTCCGGGCTCGATTCCCGGCGGGGTCCGTTCCTGTATTTTTGCACGCGAGAATCGTGCCGGACGATGCCGGTGGTCGGCAGGTTTTTTTTCGGGGATCTCCCGTTTCCCCCGCCCTTTCATTCCGGTGCTGCACCAAACTCACCTCATGACACTCCTCGCCAGCGCTGAAGAACTCGATGGTAAGCGCTGACCAAAATCGTTCACTCACTCACTAACGCACGCAAAGAAACTAGCTCGGTATTAACCAGAAGAAGTTTTGGAAAACTATTTGAATCTGGAAACAGAATGATCGAGCCCAGGACCTTCAGAATTCGAGATCATAGCTGTACTATTTCTGCCCGTTGCTTGGTGGCATCGTCGGGAAAATAGTTTGAGTTTTTCCTCCGAAGGGCGAAGGAAAGTGGCACTCGCTGTTTTCGTTACGGACTGCTGCGCGAAAAGACACTTTACGGAGCACAAAATTAATTAGCCTCCGCCGCGAGTGCATTAGTTGCAGCGTGGCGCGGAATGAGAACAAAGGGCGCGACACCGCACTGACGTAGCACGTGGAAGGGCGAGGGTGGAGAGAGCAGGCGTTATGGCGCGGCTGTAAAGATACAAGACACTGTTGTAGGATTAAAAATAACTTTCATCTGGAGACACCCTTCCTCGCAAACATTTTAACCTTATCACTTTGCAGCGGGTACCAAGCTAACCGTTCGACATTTATATCTGTAATGGAAGTGGAGTGTTACAACATCCACCACAAACATTGTCATTATCGTTTATTGAAAAGCCCTTCTTAAAAAGTATATTTATAATTTTTTCACACCATTGTACAGAAATGTTCAAGTAAGGATTGGTTCCCCCACATCAGTGGTATTGTTCTTATACATTTTATTTGTAACCAGTTAAATGCATAGACACTAATGGTACCAGACCTGTATGGTAACCATTGCTTAATTATGGTAACTGCTGTACACTGCTTATGAGTGAAGAACTTTCCGTGCTGTTTATGTTATTTTACAGTATGCCTACACCACGGCAGTAGAAAAACAGGTTTGGACACTCGCCTGGAAACTTGAACCCCTTGTTGTTTGGCTGTAGTTCATCAAGTTACCGAGAATATTGTGTTTTATTGGCGCTGCAGTTAGGGCGGCCGGACTAAACTCCGCCCACTTTCTTCCCACTAAGATAAATAATCTATCAAAACGTATTTTTATCAATTTGTGAAATACTTTCTTCGCTCACAAATTTAAGAAAAGGTTCCAGAAGTCTTTACTTACTTTATAAATTTAACAATTGAAAAACGTGGGTGAAGTTTGAGTCCGACCGCCCGGATTACAGCGCCAAAAAGTACGACATTCTCGGTAACTTGACGAACTACAGCCAAACAACAAGGAGGTCAAACAAAATGCATTGGTAGGTAGGCGAGTGTCCAGACCTGTACTTCTACGACCGTGCCCTATACTGGAGGTATGTTTCAGCGAGTTATGATAATTTCTTTTTGGCGAAACTATAAAACGAAAATTATATACGTAAGTTTTACAGACGAGCGTTGTATACACATATATGTACTCGCGAATAGAAATCGTACTTTAAAATATGTTCCTATTCGTTTCATATTGTTTTCGTTTATAAGAAAAAGTTTTGCTTTACGGCAACACATGTATTTAAACAGTGATTTTTCTCGCTGCCGTGTGTAAAATAAATAACAACCGTATACGAAAGACACACATGCAGAAATGTGCGGTGAACTATATAGAGTATTTCCCTTAAATAAAATGACACGAAGCCATAAGAAACATAAAAACAGTGAAAAACTTCACGCATGTTGAGTGGTTGTGCGTTGAGGTTGTACTGGATTACATGCGCTGGCCAATGTCACTTTTATAGGGCGTTCTGTATAAAGTAAAGATTTAAGCTTTGAAAAAAATCGCTAGCCGTTACTGCATGTAATTCATCTTGTATAGTTGGTAGCGAATCGCTTAATGTAGTTCCGTGTATTTTCCTGTTTAAATTCAACAATACACAAATAAAATTAACTGAAACCTACATACTTGTATGTTATATAATCAATATATTTTTTATCGATCTAGATTGTTTCTTACCGACAACTGAACTTATCTTACACGCGCCAACATCCAGTGACGTGTCCAGAGAGGTTTGATATTTCCCGTCGTTAGCCGTTACGCACGGAAATATACGAATTGGTTGGAAAAAAATACTTAGCAGGGCTTATTAGAGTGCGCACTTTATCGCAACTGCCTATATCAGTCTGTTGACTGCGTACATCACCCATAAATACAAACAATCTAGATAATCTGGATGGCTACATGAAAAAAGCGATGGGTTCCTATTTCCCATAATATTTTCACTAATATGAATTTTTTTAATTCTGAAAGCGAGCAAATATCATAAAACAGTTACAACGATTTGTTAAAAATTGTCGTTACTCTCTATTAAGAGTTAGTGGACCGGACGTATGAGACGTGCTGTAGCGTGGTACGGAAATTATTTTTTCTTGTGTAACTATTAAAACTGTTTCCAATGAGTTTATCTATGGAAAGAATACACACCTCAAACTGTGTCCCTGTTATTTAAAAAAAAATAGCCGTCAGCTTATTAAAAAACATGATTCCCAAGCTCCTCAAAAGTGCTAAAAATGGCTTTTTCACGTTGCTTCAATTGAGAAAATATCGATCGTAATCGTAAAGCTAAGACATATAAAACTTCATTGGCCATTACAACAAACTTTCCACAAATAAAACAACATGATCATTGGTTGAAGTTCCATTGATAAACTTATTCTACGAAAACACTGCACGCTAGTTTAGTTCTTCGCGCCTAGAGGCGATGAGGTGTTTGACGAGCGTGTTGTGTTCGACTTATCGCCTTCCCCGTTTCCGTGCCTCAAACGTAAAGAGAAAGCTACCGTCCACTAACTATTAAATACTCAGCACAGATGCTGTTTGGATGTTCAAAAGAAACACCTGAGACGCGATTAGCGAGGTGATTCTGCAGTGGTTCGCCATTGCCTTCTACAGTACGGAGATAAGAAGACAACACAGCACTCCGTACTGAACCCGAGTAGATGACTGTATATTGTTCTTACCCGGCCGGGAATCAAACCCGGGACCCTTGGCCCATCAATTATGGATTATAACCACGGAACCAAGTAGTCGGATATATTATTATGCAACCTAATTTTTTCTTGGCAAATAAATTATATAATCCGCACTGGTTGTCCACTTAAAGAAATTTCCTTACAATCGAAAACTAACCAAAATTTTATGGTTGTTAGCATTAAAAAATAGGTTACATAGTGAGTGAGAGATTTTGGTCAGCGCCTAACATCGAAGTCTTCAGCGCTGGTGATAGGTGGCATGAGGTGAGAATGGAGCAGCGCCGGAATGAAAAGGCGGGGAAAACGGGAGATCCCCCAGAAAACCCGCCGACCAACGGCATCGTCCGGCACGATTCCCACATGCGAAAATCCGGGGACCGACCCCGCCGGGAATCGAACCCGGATCGCCATGGTGGGAGGCGAGAGGTCTGACCATTTTTTTATAAAATGTTTGGTGCAGCGGCGATGCGAAGGCTCACGCATCATCACTGCACCAAACATTCCCCCCTATAATGTGACTTAATTTGAGTGACCCCAGTACTTTTCGTGAGACAATTTGTATAGTGACAATTTTTGAGACCCAAATGGACAACAACACAAATTTACACCCAGCCAGACCTGGGAATCGAACCCAGAACACCCCGCACCAAACCCGGCCGCTCAACTAAATGGACAACGGGGGGTCGGCTGCCATTTGGCCACCGCGGCCCTGCCCCATTACATAGTGAAAACCATTTTGAACAAATGTGTGTTAAAGTTTTACGATATCTCCCCCCTTTCAAGACCTGAATAATAACATTCGAAAGAACAGGGGTAAAGGAACACGAGAACATTTTGTAAACCACACTCGAGTGTAGTGCTACTAACAAGGAATGCCATTTTCTCTGTCATCTCCAACTGAACTCCTACAAACATAGCTTCACTATTCGTGTACTGCTTTCTGGTCCTTAAAACAATACTTCTTTACCAACAATTATTTGTTCTAAAATAATTACTTCATTGCAAACGCGCAGATAAACATGTTGACTTGTATGCCGCAAGAGACTGAGGTTGGTGTTATACTGGCTGCAGATCTACTTCACTCTAACATGTTCAGTTTTATGTAGCGGTTACACGAACAACGAACGAGTTCACATCGCAGTCTCTTCTTGTTCAAAGTAAACAAGTTTCACATGTTGTTTCGAACGACAAATCTTTGATGCTTCTTTCCTATTGGCTGCTTGGAGTAACGATCTGTTTCACAAACATGGCTGCTTTTTGGTCCGACCACGGTGGTAGAAGTACAATGTATTTTGCGTGACTCCCTTGTTGTTTAGCTGTAGTTCGTCAAGTTACCGAGAGTGTTATGCATCTTTGGTGCTGCAGTCAGGGCGGTCGGGCTTAAACTCCACCCCCTTTTTTTTCATTGTTAGCAGTATAAAGTAAATAAAGATTTCTTGAGCCATGCTCTAGGAGTGTGAGCGAAGGACGTATTTCATACATTGATCAAAAATACGTTTTGATAAATTGTTTATCTTAAGAGAAGGGAAGTGGGCGGAGTTTGAGCCCGACTGCCCTGATTGGAGTGCCAAAAACGTACAGCATTGTCGGTAACTTGGTGAACTACAGCCAAACAACAAGGGGGTAAAGTTTTCAGGCGAGTGTCCAGACCTGTTCTTCTACGGTCGTGGGTCCGACATTTTACACTCGTTAAATAATATTAACTATTGATTTAAAGGAATTAGTTTCACTTTACACTGAGCAGTAGCATTACAGTTGGATGCAATATGATAGTTAAAAAGTCAAGAATGTTGTGTGTAGATGTGATAATAATTAAATATAGTTCATTTAAGATTCCAAGTTTGTTGAGGCTAGAAATATCTTTGTTATTATTTCTATTTAGTCGTGTAACCTCGCAAGCATGTTTAGCTTTAAACGTAATCAAACATGGCTGCCGAATGTATTTAACTGAACAGGTTTAAGACCTTTACTGTGACCGCGGCCCTAAATAACGTATGAGAGGGGCACATTGCCATTGTGTCGGCTAAGAACCAGCCAACAATAAAGTACGTTCAGTTCAACAATAAACGCTCGCAGTATCCTTGACCATAAGGACGCTTGTTTGTGAGGATACGTAGAAGAACAAAAAGTTGTAGTTTCAATAGTTTGAAATCAAGGATACTTGTTTCTTGTCTCCATTGTCTGGAACTATGCGCACACCTCAATTTGTTAACATTGTGGCAGATAAATAATCCCTGAAACGTAATTTTAGATCTACACGTTTTTCAGTGTTAATGTAGAACAATTACAAAACAACAAACCTTGATAATGACATTAGCCAACTTTATGAGCGAACATTTGCCCAGAATGATACATTTGTGTTCCTCTGCAATTAGATATAAGAGATTTCGACTTTACCATTCTTCTTCAAAAATACGTTACTCGAGAAAAAATGTTGGTCAGAATGTTGGCAACACCTGTTGTCTAGGCTTGTTATTTTATTTATTATTATGTTTTTTTTTTCAAATTAGCTTCAAGAAACCTACCATTTTAAACTTATGCTTTCAGAGCTAAATTATGTGCATTCCCTCTCAATACCGCTTACTCTAATGTTGCAGCCAAGGATTTTAAATAAGGAATTCAGGCCTGTGTTAAAACAAATATTTCTCTGTAGGTAATTTTTTACACATAATTTCTCCAAATGAAGATAAATATGCGGGAGAACTCTTCGAAAAGAGGGACATTAATCAAATGTATGCCATACAAACCAATGTAAGCAATGCATGTCACACTATTTTTGTTTTCCTAAAACGGCTGTTTTCGACATTGTTTAAATAACGGCTCGGTAATAACATATCAAATAAGATATTTAATTGATTTTCTTTATTTTAGTTACCTTCATGAATAAACCCACATTTACACGTAAGCTATAACTCAGATACTTCTAACGTATTCAGCTGAAATTATGGTTACGTATAAAACTAATCAACAATACTCTTTACGGTCTTGGGTGTTTATTATTCAATCTGAGCTAGTTTCATAAGCAGTTTCTCACGGCGTCTCTTACAGTATATGCTGCGCTCCGACTGGCTACTTAGGGGAAAGCAAGCTATGTCGTAAGTATTGTGGATTTATTGTATATTTTCTGCACTCATTAAATTAAGATAACTTTCATGTATCAAGAGTTTATATTTGTTAAGCAAATGTAACAATGAAATAAAATAGCCACAAACGTTGGGTCTTCATATCAGCTTTATAAGGTACATTTTAATTTTATATTTGTTGAAATAAAAAATTGTATTATATTTTATTCCGTTTTGGTATGGAACTTCGAAGACATTTTCAATTTTAAACTCGTTAAAGCATGGTTGCCGAATACCTTTAACTTTAACATGTACGAAGCAGTGAAGCCTTATTTGTACTGCTTTGCGATTATTAATTTTAAGTCTAAACAAGGTATACATAGTTAAACGGTCTCCATATTTTGTTGATTGAAAACAGTTTTCAGTATGTAGATAATTATTTTAAAATTTAAGATAATACCATGGTTTTAGCTACGTATAGACTATTTTCGTTAATTTACTAACTAGCTGAAACAATATTTTGTCTAGATGAAATAAGACTACAAAATAAAAGCTATTATCAACAGTACTGTTAGGCAATTTTTACGATATATGTTGTACTTCACGTTAGTAAAATCACAAATGACGTAGAAGTGATGACTTATCGTGTAATCATGGACTTAAATTATTGTTTCAAAGGCACTGTCAGTAATACCACTCTTGAAACACAGGGTTATAAATAGATTTGTGTAACCCTTCCTTTTATGTACTCTCCCTCCATTCAAAGTCCTTCAACTTTCTTTGTTCCTGGAGCATCTTACCCACGAAGGATTTGAATTTAATCTCTTTTATAACGTTCATATTGTGTGGGAGCATCCTGCTGTTCTCTTTTTTTCCATGTCGTCTCAAGAAAAGGTTTTTGTTTTGTTATCTTTAAAGCACGGACTTGGGACTGTAAGAAAAGCGATTCAAGTTACACTGTCTTAGTTATACTGTCGGCACGGAGTTTGCGATTTCTCGGTTTATCTATGCATACGAATTGAGTCTATGACCACAAAGTGAATTAAAAATTTTAGTTAAATTTACCATGTGTATTTAACATTTTAACGAACGTCATAACAATAAATGGGATTTGTTTTTTATTTCTTTCTTTTTTAACTGAATCTGTCAGTTTAAGTCAGCAAGTTATATTGTGTAACAGCACATAAACATCAAATAGGCCTAGTAATAAGACAACGCTAAAAGCTGTACAGGCAAACAGAAGCGAAATGGCGAAAGAGATGGCTTTTAATTAAACGAGTGGATGTGTTATTTGTAGCGATATTGTTATCATTCCGTTTACTTGACATTTAGGCTTTGAATTCAAAGGGTTATACACACTAGACAACCAGTCGTAATTTCACTGGTACAGATGGTGAAATTTCCCGAATTCAAGGACCAGCATGTTAGAATCAAATATCCTATGTATACTCAAGTCCCGACTATTTGTCCACTAACTGCTACTCAGTGGAACAACAGACAATGAACTAATAGACCGGGCTTTAGTATGCATAGGATATTTGATTCTAACATGTAGGTCATTGAATTCGCGAAATTTCACCAAATCTATTCATTGGTTATAGCTTCTGCCATAAGTCAATCTCCACTATGTCGCGATCACACGGATGTTTACTGTTGGCTCGCAGTCCTCATAGATGTGCCGCATTTAATGTCGTCCAATCATAGAAGTTTACAGATACGTAAAAAGGTTTGTAGTCAAGTCTAGCAGTTAAATGTGACGCGAAATCATAGTTTTTCAACTTATCGGCTGCGCGAAGCCCTAGTGATGGACCACGAGACATAAAATTTAGTACTCGATAAAGAGGTGCCTTTAAGGTTTACTGGTAATATATCGTAACACGTATGTCTTAAATATTGATAAACTAAATTGTGGCTGTGCGATAAAGTAATGATTCGCGCAGGAAATAAGGAGGAACGTAAAGTATCCAGTGGCGGCTCGAGGGTTGAGGCAGGTAGGGCACAAGTTGCAGAGAACTGTACACTCGTGTGAACTCGCCGTCATATACCAAAGACCATGGAATATCTGCTGGCTACTTACTGTGTTGTGAGCAGTCAGTAATTAGCGGCACCTACATACCAGCGTGTCAGTGGCTGTAGTGTCAACTAGCGCACAACTATGTACAGTTCTCTGCAACTTGAGCCCTCCTTGGCAACAAGCTACGAGCCGCCACTGAAAGTATATTACATATTATTACAATCACCATGTTTAACATTTCGCTGTAAGGAAAGTTTGAAACATTAGTATCAGGAAGTAGGGTACGTTTACACAGCTAAGAATTTAAACTCTGAAAGTTGTCTAAATATTTTCATGGCAAATAGTGTTATATATTTTTAATGGTAGCATTGCTCCTGCTACATTAACTTTAGGCACAAATTAAAAAAAAACTTACTTTTAAACAGGGTGCCACAACACAGTACTTATACAGTCCATACCGACTCAACTATGTTCTCTGAAGACGATATGACAAGGAATTGCACGCTTAGGTTGCAATTTTACTTTTAAACAGGGTGCCACGACACAGTACTTATACAGTCCATACCAATCAACTATGTTCTCTGAAGACGATATGACAAGGAATTGCACGCTTAGGTTGCAATTTTACTTTTAAACAGGGTGCCACGACACA
>PNEQ01056269.1:0-40025 GCA_003012365.1 Medauroidea extradentata
GACATGTGGGGTGACATTGGACGTGTGGGGTGATATTGGACATGTGGGGTGACATTGGATGTGTAGGGTGACATTGGACATGTGGGGTGACATTGGACGTGTAGGGTGTCATTGGACGTGTGAGGTGACATTGGACGTGTGGGGTGATATTGGACATGTGGGGTAACATTGGACGTGTGGGGTGATATTAGACGTGTGGGGTAACGTGGACATGTGGGGTGACATTGGATGTGTGGGGTGATATTGGACATGTGGGGTGACATTGAACACGTAGGGTGACATTGGACGTGTGGGGTGACCTGGACATGTGGGGTGACATTGGACGTGTGGGGTGATATTGGACATGTGGGGTGACATTGGACGTGTGGGGTGATATTGGACATGTGGGGTAACATTGGACGTGTAGGGTGACATTGGACATTTGGGGTGACCTGGACGTGTGGGGTGATATTGGACATGTGGGGTGACATTGGACGTGTAGGGTGACATTGGACATGTGGGGTGACATTGGACGTGTGGAGTGATATTGGACATGTGGGGTGACATTGGATGTGTAGGGTGTCATTGGACATGTGGGGTGACATTGGACGTGTGGTGTGACTTGGACATGTGGGATGACATTGGTACACTTTTATACTATATTTATTTTCCATAAATATCAACTGCGAGTAAATATTAATTAAACGTTATGTGTATATTCATTTGTCGGTATTTAAGTCAAGTAAATGTTATTATTCGTGGTTACCATATGTGGAAAAAATATTTTTTTTGTACGTCCTTACAAGTCCATGGTCACCCCCGCTTACGGCATTAAAAGTTTGTTACATATTTTTTGTTCTTATTTACTTCTTTCCCGTCCTTAGTGATCCGTACTACTTATGTCCTCGTCCAAATTTCTAGGACTGTAGCTTGTTAACTATTTATGTACATCAGTTTAGGATCAAATATGACCTCATCGTACCCAAATACGTATCTCCGAAAAATTTAAATTAATACCACATACAAAATATTAAAACGCAGTGAATATGTTTGCTTATATGACTTTAGTTTTCATCAGCAGCTATTTCTGGAAAGGTTGCGTTGAGAAGCAACTGTTTTACATATGCTGTACATTAATTATGTCTGTGTAGCAGTTTCGCCGTTTTCAGCATCTTACGTAAAGGATAGGCACTTGTAAAATGTCGTTAGAAATATGTTTGTATTCACCACATCTATATAACATTTCGGAGTCTTCTGAAAATAATTGTCAAATGAAGGTCATTTCAGAATACAAACCCAGCAAATAGTATTTCCCTGCGATAAATATACATCGAGATTCATAACAAAATTAATTAGAGCAAATAACGCAATAAGTTCGAAGTGAACGCAAATACGATAGACAAATCAATAAATAAAACAAAAATTTGTTACATGTTGCTAGTCCTTTACCGTACGTAGTTTCCTTGGGATAAATCGATATATTTTAGAAGACGTTAGATGTTCCTGTGATTTAAAGACTTTCAGGTCTAAAATGGAGCCTTAAACTTACAAAAAAAGTATTTAAGTCAATTTTTATGCTGCTTTTTATATTCCTGTCATAAAAAGATAAACCAAGTCATCCAACTAGAGACTTAAAATTATCGCCTATGAGTGCGCAACCCGTAAAAAGTATAAACAAATATTAACATTAACTTATTTTGGAAGTTTTTGTATTTTCGTTAGCGGAAGGATGATGCACTTGCAACATAATGTTCAATGAGGCAAATCAATGAAACAAACATCATCTATCATGTACCAAATTGGAATGTTACTCCGCATATATATGAACTGTAATGCAATAAACTATTATTATAATCACGTTAAAATTAGAAAGTAAGCCCATCAACTAATCATCAGAAACCAAATAGTGTACGCTAGTTGGTTACTTAACATCAGCATCTCAATTTAATTGGGAGGTTTTTAAGTGAAACACCTTCCACTATCTTAGATTGATAAATTTCTTATCGTATATTTTTATGTATTTATTGTCAATATAGAATGTTATGTCGTAAAATATGAATTAATGCAAATAGACATTAATTATGTTTTTCTACAGCATTAAATTTTCGATCTACAACTCCAGAAACTAAATTTAAGTAATGATTTCGTTAATTATGTACTTATTACTTCCGGTAGTTATAACTACGGCCAAAACGGTCAAACAAAAGAAAGTTAATCAAAAACCCATGTTATCGCAAAAATGGAAAATATGTAATACTAGCGACACGGGTAGCACTTATTATCTAGAGCCTAGAATTGATCTATATACATTGACATGCCACACACTTCCAAGTCTCGGTGCTACTAAATTAATTATTTTATTATTAATTAATTGTAGGGAAAATGTGACACTAAATTAGCAAAAAGCAAAATAATAATAATAATATTAATAATAATAAAATAATTATGTTGATCTGATCGCTACCAAACTTCACAAGATTACCCACTGGGATAATCTGAAGATTGCCAGAAAATTTGATCAAATCGCTCTGACCATTTTGGAATCCATAGATAACATACACACACATTTATTTATATACATACATTTCAGTGTAAGAGAAGGCATATATGCCTTAACTGCGCCTAATAAAGACGATTTTATTATTATTATTATTATATACATACAGTTGACAACTACTGTCCCTCTTATAAGGCACTCTTTGTGAGCCAATTAGGCTTTGTGTCGCTGAAGTACCTTAACCGGGTTTGACAGTATATTTGCATAACCAGTCAGAGAAGTAACGAGGTCTATTATTTTTTTATTGCACACCGTGTGACTCAGGTTTGATATCCTTGACCCATGTTGCTACAATGTCAGCCTGAGAGCTCATGCGCCCTGTAAAGTATTGAGAACAACTACAGGGCCAATGATATTCCAGAGTCGTAGGCCTATGTATATCATGTGAAGAGATATGGATTTTAATGACGGACTTACCGTTAGTTTCAACCATCCTTTATAATTTTTGTTCACTTTGTGTACTGTCCGTGTAGACTTGGCTCATTAAAAATAAAGTGAAATTTACTAAAATTTTCAAAACAAGTAAAATACATCATCTCCGAAGTATGCGAGTGTAAACTAATTTTTAACATTTAATAAAGGAGGAAACTAAGCTAATTTATGATTGTTAATTCAGTTGTATTTTAGTTGTAATTTCATTTAATTCAATTATGACGCTGCCAATTACATTGCACTGAAAGTAGTCAAATTGTATGCCAATATTTTCGGAAGACAATCATCAAATTTAACGACCAAAAAATGTCATATTGACAGTCCTGAGAGCAAAATAAGCTTGATTCAAGCTTGAATAAAGCTTGCCATGACAAGCCTGCAAGCTTGCAGCAAGCTTGTCATGTCATAAGCTTGAATCAAGCTAACTAGTTTCCACACGACAAGCCTGCAGCAAGCTTGCGAGGAAAGCTTGACCCAAGGTTGCTGCAAGCTTGTAACAAGCTTGCCTCGTACAAGGCAGGATACAACTGCAAAATATAGGCTTGACTCAAGTTTGAATCAAACTTACCAAATAGGGCTTGTAAAGGCAAGCCTAAATCAAGTCAATTGCAGGCTTGCCGCAAGCTTACTTGCTGTCTGGGATAGGTCCGAAAACACACAGTTTCTGCATTACAGTTCACGATGTACGGTTCATAGTGTAGGCTGGATATGTTGGTGTGGCATGTCATTACAACAGTACTGTACATTGTACACCCCGCTATGTCACTAACCATAAACAGTAGGAACAACTGTGGGAATTGATAGAATCATGGGAAAATATATCGTCCGCAAATAAAAGTATTGCGAACTGCAAGTAGAGAAATGGTACGTTTCAGACCTATGTCCATAAAATATTTTTTGGACCCTTAGATTTAAGGACTGTTTCCACAAATAATTGTCACAAAATTTGACAACAGCTTTCTTATTAAGAAAAGCTCGTCACGTATTAAAAACGAAATTCCTAAAAACTAAATACATCATTATTATTGTATACAATTTCCAGTTACTTGAATGTTAGTTATTAAGAGTGTCTGTCATTTATTATGCAATTTTTATTTAATTTCCTCCTGACTCCCAGTTCGACAAGATTTATTTTAAAATATATTATTACACACTTAAGTGGTTACATTAGAGTATAATACGCACATTTTATTAGAATAATTAAAGCGTAATAATGCACTAATTAAGATAATTCAAATTTTAATGTCTCAATAATCTCTCACAATGCCATTTAGACTAAACCACTCCTAGTACCAATATAATCCACTAATACGAGGTTAATCGTAAAACGTAGGATTTCTATTAATAGACGTTACGGATAGTTCACTTTACCCGTCATTTATTAATAGTTAATCTATAACTTCAACAAAACAAATGACACGGCCTCATACACTCTAAATCTGAATTAGTGAATATTTACTTATTCACGCCGATGGATGGAGCAGTTTCAACAAACTGAATCAGTGATAAACCACTGCGAAATATGTGACTATTCACTGATTCCGATAGAGTACCAACGTTCCAAAAATTAATTAGCGAATGTCCACAGATTTTCCAGTAATTTTTCACTGATTCAATAAGTGAAAACTGTTCTTTGAAAACAACTGGAAAAACTGGTGAATATTCACTGATTCACTTGTGAGATGTTGGCACTATTGAAGGAAATCAGTAAATATTCACAAATTAAACAGTGACTACTTTCACTGATTCAAATTGTTGAAACTGCTCCATATATCATTGTGAATCAGTGAATATTCACTAATTCTGACTTAGAGTGTAAGGGCTTCGATTGTCAAATATGACAGGGCCGTTTTTTTGTCTGTTTTAACCAGTTTATTGCTCGCATTTGATAATTTCTAATTTTTGTTGTACTAAATATTTTCTTAGTAATGTTATCACAATTGAGTATTATTAAAAATTTATCGAAAAATAACGTTATTTGTTAACAGAGACTATGGACTGCAGTTTGATGAGTAATACGTCAGTGAATGAAATGTTCCAGCACGTGTCAAAACTTAAACCGTAGTAAGGCAACACCACACCTAACCAACCCAGATACTTGTGCTCGTAGAAGTTATCAAGCCGAATTAAAAAAAATAGTTAATGCTGTCAGTTAACTAGTGTCACTTTTATAAACTTTACAAAAAACATCCTGCATATAAAGACAATATTAGTGCCAAATACTAACCTTGATACATTTTCCGGTTTAAAAAAATTATCTTTAAAATATTGTAAAGTATTTACGCATAAAGAAATACAAATTCAATCACACATGCTGAAGGTACATCTACTTGATCTATCATGGATATTGAAATGTATCTTCTAAAGCTCTGTACGGTAGATCTACCGTTTTGCAAAAGAATGTTCAAAATAATTTGTTGAGAATGCTTACAAATGTGTGTGTGGTGTATGTATATGTGTGTGTGCATAGAGAGAGAGAGAGAGAGAGAGAGAGAGGACGTAGAGAAGAATGCGTTTGTATCTTCTGATGATGAATGCTGAATGTTAAGTAAGTAGCACATGCCGTAAAGATTGGTATCCCTGTATTTCAGTTGCGGGAGAAAGAAACAGGCATGTTGGAAAAGGAAGATGTGCAGTCAAACAGCCGCAGGTCCTTCAAGAAAGCCTCCAGAGGGTCTGTCAAGTGTAGAGAACTGTAGACTAGTTCAAGTAGGCCTTGCTTACTTTCCTCCCACGCAGCCTGTGAGCACGTGATACACTGGCCGTCCTCCTGAGTCAATGCCAGGAAGGAAGTATACATAGTAGGGTCGCATGTATATATAGGCAGGGCGGACGCTCAGTCGGTACCACTGGTCATCCAGCAGGCATAGGTAGCAGTGCAGCCAACCCCGAGAACATGAAGTGTGTATTGAGTGTTGCGGTGTTGGCAGCGCTGGTGGCTAGCTCTATGCAAGCCGCTCTCAAGCTGCGTAAGTACACACTACTGATACAATCTTAGACAACTGTATGCTGTTTATGGTCAACATACATGTATTAAACATTATCAAATATATTTGGCTGTGTGCCCATTCGCTAGCTTTTCAAATATGTCAGATATTAACAAGGTGTTTATTAGTATCGTGGCAGTTATAATAATAGCCAGTTAAGTAAACTTAAAAATAATAATGATATGTGGAAATAAGTAGGGCATTTTAAAGGGGTTATTTTACCATTAACAGACTTACATTGGGCAAATAACATTTCCTGTGCTATAATTTACATTTACAATTTCAAAAGGATGTGGATCTGGCAATTCGAACTTATTTTTTACATAGTGTATTGTTGACACACAAAAAAGCCAGTCTCTCAAACCGGGTCATGCATACCTCATTTACAACTTCAATTCCCTTTCCTCTATCGGAAAAATCTACTATCAATAAGTTACTTCCCATTTGTGTTTATAATCCGCAGTAATATGTAAGAGTATTTTATGTTCACTGATTCGGCCTTCATGTGTTTATGTGGGACAGGGACTATTATTCCAGGACCATGCAAGAAAGGTTATATAGTAGCATATCGTTTACATGAACTTTATATACATGCGTAAAAAGTTAGACTTCTATATAAACGTAGGTAAGTATGTTGTTATATTTAGGTATAATTCATCCCAGCAGTTACCTACAGGGACAACCAATGTCTTTTACTCGAACAGGAATCGAAACAGGGTATTTTCTTTAAAAATTAATGATTCTTATGCTGAGTCTCCCTAAGTTTTTGATTTAATCAAAGAACCACAGTAAATCATAATTTGTTATTATACCTCAAATTAACATATTTTTACTTCTTTTTCTATGACAGTCCATTGTTTCTTGTTTCCACAGCACCTTACCTCAAGCCCTGCTCCAGGAGCGATCCGAATCTCAATGCTTGCGCACTGAAGAACGGCATCGCTGCTATTCCTTCCCTGGTGAAAGGTAAGTCATTAATGTCAAAGTGTGACACCTACAACACTACGGAAAATAATACATAATGAAGTCTCAAATAACATACGAATATAACAATAACTAGAAAACGCCATACTTTTAACGCATCACAACATATTTCACTTACCACAGATTGTTATGCTACCTCACAGACTGTTGTTGAACGAAGAAATACATTGTTCAAAAAATTTAAAACTTTCATATAAGAAGAAAAATATATTTTAATGTTTATAGTGGGTATTTCGCGAGTGAAATTCCCCTTCACTTTTCTTAATTGTCAACAAATCAAATTTACGTATTTTAATTTATACCAATACTGTTGCTCAAATGAGTCTTTATACATACTGCACTGTTTATAATGGAACCAATACTACTTAGTGAAATATTTCACCAGAGTATTGATGCACTAATTGGTCAAGTAATTCCTATAAAATTTAGCAACTATTCTTTTTGGGAGAATTGACTTGATAAAAGAGTGACTTATTGCAGGCGATGCGAAGTACCACATTCCAGTGCTGGATCCTCTCCATCTGAAGCACATGGACATCTCTCAGGGATCAGGACCAGTGAAGATCAACTTGGCCCTCGACGATGTCAACATTAAAGGCCTGAAGAACGCCGAGCTGAAGGCTGTCAGGTGAGTTGCAAGTCCTGCTTTCCTTCTGATCTCAAAGAACCATATTTAAAAATGACATATTAGTGACAGTATTGATTTACTACTCGCATAACTTTGGACACGTTATTTATTGAATTGTTTTCTGCTTGTGTTGTCCAGCATCGACCTGAAGAAGAGAGAGATTGTTGTTGATCTCTCACTGAATGGCAAAGCCTTGAGCATCGACTCCAAGTACAAGATAGATGGTCAAGTGCTAATTTTGCCCATCAGTGGAAACGGCGACGCTGACCTACAAATGGGTAAGAAAAAATACTTATCTGTTACGATTACCTCAATATTTAATATGTATAAAAGTTATCTTCATTGCATTATTAGAGGTTTAAAGGATCAATAGAACTGACGATTAAATAATAATATCAAGACTGTATAATTTTAAGTATTTAACGTAATTATATGTAAACATAACCATTGTAACAAAACTGTAATCCAACAATCGGATATATTGCGTTCATAAATCAATTTATATTTTGTATTTGGGATTGACAAAAGCAGATCTTTCCGAATTCGTGTCTAAGTAGGAGATAAGGTGCTTATCCTATAGCGAAAATTCTTTGGCCAATTTTAACAGGCTCTTATGGTGAATCTTTCAGGTTTGAACTAACCGACTGTATAATTTAATAAAAATATGAATTGTTCCTCAGTGACAAGGTAAACCCACATATCAATTTTCAGTTTTGGTGCGTAATATTGTTTTAATCGGTTTACAACGTACACTTAGAAATTTACGTTACATGCATATTTATGTACTTATTTTTAAGGATTCCGCTTTTACGTAATTGTATTTCCGAGAAGTATATAGTTTTTCAAGAAGAACCGTATAGTGCTTTTAGCACAAAATTGTTTTTATAACTGTTACATTTTCATACACAACCAGACAGGAAAAGAGATGCTATTACAATTTTACTACACTCTAAAATAATTTGTGAACTTGTCACTAGTGTGTATAGGAGCGCTAAGAAAGTAGCTATGATATAATTGTTTCCCAGGCATCCATGGTAACACTCCTAGACTTTTTTTATATAACAGTCTAATGTATACTGAAGTTACCAGTCTTGTATTGTAACAAATGTAACAGTTTGTATATTTACAAGGAGAAAGAATGGTAACTCTCCCATACGGCGTTTAGGATAATTACTTCCTAAACATTGTAGGAAGTTTTTTACAGTGTACTTTAAATTGCTACGTATATTTGCGGACTTTAGCGGTCGGTAAATTATTTTAATCTAAGTAGAGATGAACAACACGCGTTTCCACCGAACAAGCTATAAAGTTTTCGAGGTTGGAATACAGTATGTTTCCTTTTCTTAATGCACGAATGGTATTTAATTATGTAAGTAGTGGCATTAAACAATTATCAGGTGGCGATAATCACACTCGTGTCATGGACTTAACACAAGTTATTGACATAAACGTGTATATTTGTTTAAAAATGCAGAACATTTGCAAATTAACTATCTGGTATATATTGTTTTCTTTTTATTCAACAGAAAACGTGGCCGCGACGTTTAAGTGCAGCTATGATCTTGTCAAGAAGGAGGATGGCAAGGAATACATCAATATTCGTGACAGTTCTCTGGACTTCAAGATGACCAAGGCCACTTTCGACTTCAGGAACCTTTTCAATGGAGACAAACTTCTGGGTGAGTTAGCTGGGTAAACCGTTGTAAAATTATTTCGATATAAAATTATAATAATATATCTGATACAACTTAAAAGATCAAGATAAGCTGTTATGGATACAAAAGTATAGAACATTTTACATACTTACTTATAATTATAATAATTCACAGCATTACTGAAATGTTAATTCACCTAGAGACACCACTGTTCTTCAGTAATATTAGGACACTTTACTTCCGAAATCTTAGTATAGACATCCGAAATTCGTATTTTGATGAAAGATTTGCCTTTTTTAAGTATTACATGATATGAATAAAACGAACGAAAGCGATTATAACATTTGAAATGCATTTCGTTTGTTATGTAACACCAGTTAGTTTAAGCAGCAGTGTACATTCTATTTTTTAAGGAAGTTCCCTTATCACTGTAGAAACACTAGAATGATTTACTAATTTTAGGCAATCAAGTATGGATGGATTTACACGAAAACAAACGGAAACAGTTCCAGGCAAAAATGTAAAAGCCCCAGGCAATTTGGTTTGTTTTATATTGCTCGTAGTTAACACGTGTACATTCAGTAAACATTTCAAAGTTGTGGGAGGTGTTTGTGGTATTATATAAATATAACTCTCGTCTGCTTACGAAAAGAATTAAGGTTATTCTGTATAAGCATTGAACTGAAATATTTCTAAAGTGTAATATGCATATTTGAATTAGTAACTAAGGAAAACCTTAATTTTAAACAAAACACTAAACTAACATAAACACAGAAAAGTATTCAAGAAATGACTATAAAAATGATAATGAGAGAAATACGATAAGTGCATGAGATATGTATTGTCTAAAGCAATGACAGCAATCTCCATACTGGAACGTTACTGACGTTTCGTTAGTTGGTCAGGTGCTTATTGGGCTTAACTAAAATGGAACACATAGAGTAGAATAGTTCATGTGACTTCAGTAATAATTTGTAAATCACAGCAATGTCTTAGTTTTAGAAGTCAGAACAATTAAAAGGCTGACGTCTAATAATATTTACGTGTTGCAGGGGACAACATGAACGTGTTCCTCAACGAGAACTGGCAGGAAGTGATTGGCGAGGTTAAGCCGGTGCTTGCGGAGGCTATAAAGACTGTCATCGCCAACATCCTCGGTGAAGTTGTCACCACCGTCCCTTACGATGATATATTCACCGCTTGATGCGTCAGTCCATCGCCTCCTCGGCTCTAGTCTTGCTGCACTCGTCAACTATCATCTATTCAGTTCCTATTTATTTCCATCTTCACGTCTCCAAAGTTATTAAAATAAAGACTTATTAAGCTTATTGCAGTTTGTTATTATTTGTTGCCTGACATACAGTGAATTTCTAACACCTCCCTTTTTTATATAAGTTCAAGTCATACTCGTTTCAAAAGTATAATTACACATTCATAATAATATGATAGTAATATCACAAGCCATATCTTGGAAGTCATTCAATAGCTCAAGAAAATAACTGGTTATATAGCGACGAGAACTGAATTGTTTAGTCATTTTTAGCTTGAAATTTAACCTAAACCCGATAAAAGTATAGTCTAAGATTACTTTGGCTCACTTTGCGCCATCTGCGTCAGTTGTTGTACTTGTCATGTCGCTGCCATAGAAAACTTATGAATCTGTTAACCTTATTTCATCAAACTCGGTAAGACAAATCATATAGCAACCAGATATAATACAAAGGTATCGAACTACTAGGTGCTTGTTTCAAAATGGTCACATTTAAAAAATGTTGAATTTTTACTATTTTCAAGGAAGTTTTGAACACTATCTTATTAAATTTTACTTTTCTTTGTATAAATTTAAGCAATGCATTTAGGACATAAATAAGCGAGCATAGGAACAACACAAGAAATAAAATATATATTAGTTAACAGCAACCAAAACTGAAAAATCTCCAAAAAAATTTATAATACATGTAAAATTAAATGCAAAATATGAACATATTGCTTACAATAAAGAGATTAACATTCAGCATAATATTAAATTATAGGAATTGTGTAAATTAATGAAAGTATGCTTGTGTCTCGTCGACAGCGAACTCAGTAAAGATTGCGACACAAAATTTGAAACAATGACCAGAAATGGGAGACGAATCGACCATGACCATTGTTGAGAGAGCGCCGCATTTACTTGAAGAATTTTGGGATATCATGGAAAACCGAAAACAAGATGGCCGGAACCAGGAATCAAACCCTGCCCTCCCGATTGCAAGTCAAACATTTTACCGTTATACCACCGTACTTAGTAAACAAAACTGTGCTACAAGCTGTAAAGAAAGAAGGACATGCAGTTAAATAAATATCATAGATCCACTGTCAGCCACAATTTCATAAGTTCCATCTATAATTAGTAGTAATTTCTGGTAGCAGACTAGACTCTAACTGGTTATATGTCCGTTCGACATCTCCTGTTGGCCCACAAAGTTGCGAATGCTGCAAAGTAGTGCGTCCAGTCTTCTGTAAGAAGGTATCACATGTAAATGACAACACACAAATGTTTGTGACCAATATAATCACAGGTTGTACTTTGGTGTAAACAAAGCAATGAAGTTTAATATGTCATCAAATAGTGAGTGAGAGTGAGAGAATTTGCACAAAACCGAGGTCTTTAGCGCTGGTTAGGGGTGACGTGAGGTGAGTGTGGAGCAGCACCGGAATGAAAGGGCGGGAGAAACGGGAGCTCCCCGAGAAAACCCACCGACCAACGGCATCGTCCGGCACGATTGTCACATGCGAAAATTCTGGGACCGATCCCGCCGTAAATCGAACCCGGATCGCCTTGGTGAGAGGCGAATGGTCTAACCGTTCGGCCACCGCGTCAACGAATAGTAACGGGTATTTTGTAGGTCTGCAGTAGTTAGGTAATATGTCCCTTTGGCGGTAAAATACTGGTTCGTAATAAGAAGAGCTATTACATGTGAAGGAGCTTCGCCTGCCTGTATAACTAAACATAGTATTCAGAGTTAAGTGTGCAGTAAGTATCGACGGTCAAATGTTAAAAAGTTGTCTGACGACAGAACTGTAAAGTTTCCATCGAATTGTTGACACTTAATATTATTGTTTACTGGCGCAAGGATCGTACTAACCCGGTGGTACAATAATTTGGTAACCCTCTGAGTGCTCACTGTGTCGACTAAATTATTTGAATAAAACCTTAACGTCAAAGATAAAACAGTCGTGTGATCACTTTATAACCTATCTTATGTCTCTTAGAAAATGCACGCCCGATGGACGACGAGGTCTGGGGTCACTCTTCACCTCTTCCACTAAGAGATGGAGAGGCGACTACCAGCCAACCACAGAATAGAATCACATGTCTTATGTAATATGTGTGTCCACCTTCTCGTACATGCGAATATATTACGTAGTATGTAATTAAATTAGTACATTGTCACGACATTCCAAATACAATTACACAGTTCCATCACCTTTTTAAGGGCGGTCTGCACAGAAAAATTCGCAATTTTTAATTTGTATCCATCACTGTCCAACTCTGACACATGAAATAATTGTATTATCCCACAAATAAAATATTTTCCCGTTCCATTGTTTTCGTACAAGCGCATATCAAAATAGTGATTTGACTAATTACACGATAAGAATGAAATAATTTAGAGCGAAAGTAAATGTTTTAAGTTGCAGAATGACACCTTTATTATTTCACGTTAAAGTCATTATTTAAAATACAAGTACTTAAATTTAAGCAAAAATGTAAGTAATTTCAATAATTTTTTATGCAAGTAATTTTTACATTAAATTTAAAAAGATGTTTTTCTGTTGCTTAATACAATCACGCTAGTGTAATACTTGATGTCTATTACTGGTCTGCAGACAGTTATGTCGTGTCAAACGTACATCAGCCAATCATGTATGATGCAAGAAACTACAGCGTTTTCAAGGGTATGTTGGCACAAAACCATTTCGCGATGAATAGGGACAGGAAAATTTCACGAATTCAATAACCTGCAAAATAGAATCCATTGTACCGACCACACTCAAGTCCCGTCTATTCGTTTATTGTCTGTTGTTCCACTGAGTAGCAGCCAGTACACTAATGGTCGGGGCTTGAGTATGCATAGGATAGTTGATCCTAACATGCTAGTCATTGAATTCGTGAAATTTTTCTGTCCGTAGCGATATACCATCATCTCAAGTTACGAGCGCTTATCTGAAGCAATGTTTCTCTCGTAAACATGCCCAGTTAGAACTGTACAACTGTAAGACAGAACATGTGTGATTTGTTCGAGAACGGTTCACACGTGTCACAAATTTCATCATCCAATAAAAGTAGGATAAACATACTACAGTTTATTGGAGACTACGTTGACTTTTAATATTTTCGAGGTTTTCCGGTATCTCTTATAATGAGTAGAGATGATTTCGTATCCCGGAAAAATGTTGTACCAACATACTCTTGAAAACACTGCAGTTTCTTGCAGCATGTGTTGGGAGGTGATATGCGTCTGGCACAACGTCATATATTGAAATATTGGGGTTCTCTAAATACAATATTATATGAAAAATTAATAAAGCATTGTACCATAAAACTAGGTGAATAGGATCACCATTGGGTGAATGGGATTAAAATTTGAAACAAATATCTCGACAACAACTTTTATTTTTAAAAGTTACGTTTCAATCAAACTACGTGTAAACAGCATAATTTGCCTATCAAGAAAAAAAAGTTTCTAAAGCAAATATTGCAACGATAATTTTGTTCTATATCTTTTGATGCTATTCACTTCAGCGATCCTACTCACCCCGTTTTACGGTACTTAATATATGTGTTACTTTTATCTGTGAAATTTAGGCCTAAAGTAGTTAACTATACAGAGTGACAATATTAGTTAATTATTTAGTTTTTTTTACAAAAAAACATGTGACTCCGTTAAAAAAAAGTAGCTTATAAGTATGTGACAGGTGTTGATTCAATTTAATTAAAACTCACACAAGTAATAATTACTTAGTTAACTCATCTTATAGATAGATCAGAATGACACATCAGCAATGGACGGTTCGTTTTTGAGACAAAAAAGCTGGCTTACAACTTTTGCCAACTTCGTAAGCAAAAAAAAAATAATATTACTGAAAAAATTATATTTTACAGTACAACATTTCCATCCAGCTCTGAGCAATGCAGTATAAAAGAAATCGTTAGTGAAACAAATATTTAAATTAAAATATAACAAGTATTAATTGTTGATATAATAATGTTTTATAACAGAGTTTTGCAAAGTTGACCGCAAGCAACACTAAAAAGAAAAAAAAAAAAAAAGCTTAAATAAATTCAAATATACGTCGGTTGTAAAACGGACTAAAGAGTACAGAATGTTTTTCCAACGAAAATGCTTGTAGTACTGTATCAGAACAAAAACGGTTGGGAACATCCAATAGCTGTCTAGAGAGTAGCTGTCATTGAAAAATCAAACTAGTTCACACAAAATACAATGAAATAAAATTGAAGCATCATTTATCGCTTGTTGCATATGGTCACCACGTTTTTCGATTTTATTTTACAGGTAGTAGTTGTGTCCCACATTCAAATACAACTTTCGGTTATAAGATGGTCGAGGTAGGTTAAAAATCTGAGTTTAGCCTCAAGTTAGGTCAGCTCAAGCGATGGACTTACTCACGTCTGCTGAGATATTGCGATGCATACACATCGCCATAGTTTAGTTTCAACATATTTCATTGCACATTTGTTATTTACGAAACTATTTCTAGCAGTTGTGGTCGGTATGCTATTGATCGGAATACAAACACGAATATAAAATAAAACATTTATTGCGCCTATATATGAGGACAATAATTTTAAGCAAAATCTGTTACATGGTTGCAAAGGACAAAATATGGTAATTTGATTGAATGTCTCCTGCAGTTGGGAGTGTATTTTGCTCGCAATCACACAACATTGTACATGTGTACGTCTGGCAACATTGCGGCGTGGACTGAACAAGTGGTTCGCATGGCTGCCGCCAGGGGCGACACTCCGACAAAACCGCACGGTAATTCGGCAAAGTGTCGCCGTGTGCCGCCACTGGTCTCAAACAAAGTGTTCCAAACCAGGATTATATGAATGTACGTTATTTCGCAAATAATATAATTTTTATTTTATTTTGAAATGCTGGTGACAAATATAATTCATTATATACATATATTTTCTCTCTGGTAGAATTAAGGAAAGTATTTACTGGTCTAAATATAACTGAAAACTTTTGCACATGTCACCTTTGATTTTAATTTTATTCCAGTAAATAATTTTAGGTAATATACAGTAGATTTAATCGATTAAAACACAAAATAATATTCTCCGCATCACAGGCAAAATAAAATTTTGTTTGGAACTTGACCTTAAAATAGATGTTTTTGCATAACTTACTATCTGCATTTATATGACGGTGGACAATATTAATCAATGACTGGTTCAAAGGTTTTTGGCATATTTAACGTGTCTTCAAGGATGATGCCTACTTAGAAGCCCTAGCACGATCTGGGATAGAATTTACATGTAAAATTACATTAGATTAGGTTTATTAAATTTTTTGGAAGTGTTTTTTGAATTAAGTATTGGAAGGTTTTGCTACAGAATTAAACACATGCGAAAAAAATTTGGGGGGGGGGGGGTTAGAGTATTTCGGGCATAATATATACGTTTTTTGCTCACCGATTTTAGGGTGCAGAAAAACATAGCCAAAATGGTCCTATATATAGGAATGAGGTTAACAGAACGCCCTTAAAGTCTATAAGGTTTTATTTTATTTTCACACATATAAAAATAATTAAAGCTTCACCTTACGGTAGTTAAATGTAAGCACAGGGGCGTCATTTCGTGCCATGGAGAAGGGGGGGGGGAATTAATGCCCCCCCCCCCTGGATTTAGAATTTTGTGTGTATAAATATATTTTTTGTATTTTTAAATTTAAATAATGATAACTTAAGAACATAAAATTGAAGTTTTATTATTAAAGTATCTAATTTATACATGCTTAGTTAATAAAAAAGACGCAACACGGTTACTGTCACCTGAAAAAAAAATCTTGCCCCCCCCCTCCCCTTCTTAGAAAAACCTGCAATGACGCCCCTGTGTAAGCATAACAATGCCTTTTTTCATATTACGGAAACTTAAACGTCGAAGTTTGCATAAAGTAGAAGCGTAATCTGTAGTGTGTTTAATTAACTTAGCCTAGTAAATCGTTCTTGATGCTTCCTGTTATTACACACGCAATACAAAATTTATAAAATTCTAAAAATATTGGAGTATTGAAGAGTGAGGTCTGCCATATTGATCTATTTCACCGGAATTATGTCACTAATAAGCCAGAAACAAGTAGGAAATAATATTTTAATAATATCAATAAAAAAAGTGTATCTTATCTGTAGCTGAAATATAACAATTAGACTTTGTCACTTTAATAAATTGTAGGAAAATACTGACATAACTAATAGCTAGGGACTGGAAAATTTCGCGTATTCAATTAGCTGTAGGCTAGAACCTATTGTATTATGCATAGGCCTACTCAAGCCCCGTCTATTCGTTCATTGTCTGTTGTTCCACTGAGTGGCAGCTAGTTGACTAATAGTCGAGGCTTGAGTATTCATAGTACAATGGATTCTAGCCTACAGGTTATTGAATTCGCGAAATTTTCCAGTCCCTTCTAATAACTCTTCTTTTTCACTGTGGGCGCAAATGAATTCAGGAAGGTACAGTCGGTCACGTATAGGTAAAATTTTGACATAATTTAATTAATTTATTTATTTATTCGGGTAATGTTATCTGTTGGACATACAATAAAGATTTCTTGGGTAAAAATTTAGATGAAAACTGTACAAGTATTCAATTTGGTTCCAACCGGTGCAAAAGTTCTCAAAAATAACAAATTATAAGTGACTCTGCTAGCAGCAACACTGGTGCAAGAAGCTTTCTTCAGATAGTTTGTTTCTTAAGGGGGTTTTTGCCTGCCATGTTGGAATGATAGATCTTCATCATTTTATTTGGTTTACAAATTTTCTATAGTGTTTTACGATTCAACATGGTAGAGAGAAAAGTTTCTTACATTGCATATAGTTGGTATTGTATGACTACTGTTCTTCTACAGGTTAGAAAGAAAATGTGTTTTCTTATGTGAGAATTTGGCGCGGGGAAAACTTCTGCCGCTTGTTTCGCTGCTATTGCTAAGGGACAAGAAAAATACGAAACCGTTGTAAAACTAAATTTTAATTGGCTTGGCAATTACAGAAGTCATTTAACTTAATTTTAAAGTGAAATATACTAACTTAGACTTTTTAATTATGAACGCCATGTAACTTAAAGTTCAGGAAAGTTCTGTGATTGGTCAGTTTGTGCCCATTACCGATACCAGCGCTCAAGCGGCAGAAATCTTCCCTGTGACAAACTTTTAGCACTGATATTTTTAACCTGTAGTAGAATTAACCTTACTTTGACCATCCGTGGAAAAAAAATGGCTTTCTTCCTCCGAAAGGTTACTTGTCAAATACTAATAAAAGTAGAGAAGCTGTGACAATTTTGTAACACTTAAGTAGTTAATATCAGACGGCAAATTTTAATAAATTTCATTGTATGGAACATACTGCGAAAATGGAAGAATTCGTAGATGGCAGGTACTTAAGAACAGAGAAAGGGCAGCAGAACACAAGAGTAGTTACTTTATGCAATTTACCTTTATTTTCTCCTGCCAACATATGTGCCGCTATATTCTCCGGTAATTTTAGTAATGGCGGTTTTTTTCCGTACAATAACGTATATATTTTCATCTGCCCTCTTAACTTGCTGGTGTGTGCATATTTGCCGACAATACCTACCACAAGATATTATCCTTCAACCCTTCTTTTTTTCCCACCACATTCCTTCAGTTAAGGTAGAACATCAGTCACGATTTGACATTTATTTAATTTTTGTTACTTTCTAATTATTTATTTTATACCAATGACGATTATAAGTATTCGGATATACATAAAAGGAAATCTAAGTTGTAACTTAAATGTAATCATTTCATACAAGCTTAGCTTGTAGGTATACAGAAGATACGTTTTTTTTATCGTTCTACTTCCACAGCAAAAAAAAAAAAAAATACGGAAAAAAAGTTCACATTAACAGTGTATTTGAACTGCCCACACTGTCATATTTATAAGGCACTATATTGGCCAAATATACAGAAACTAAATTAATTTTATTATTTATACTAATTGTTCTTATAGTGGCGGATTCCCCATCTTAAATTATTTGCACGGTTATTACGTCGTGCTGCGAGCTTATCTGGATTATTTCTTAAAATTATTGTACGCCTGCTGGCGAAAGATAACGAGGCGATCTTACACAATGATAGGTTGTAATGTTTTTTTCACTTTATAATTAGCGTGAGTTGTACTTAGCTGAGAAAATCAATTAATAGGGACATACCAAATTCGTTTCTGCTAAACTTAAAAATATTTTTACAGTAATGTATTTGCAGTAATATTAAATTTCCAAATAAAAATTATTGTCATTATATTACGTGGTAAATAAGATTCAACTATACTTTTTTTTCATTATAAAACAATAAATTGCGCAGTATTTAATTAGTGCTAAAGCATGTATTTATGCTGATTTAGTGGTAAATTTTTCTGGAGTCTGCAGTATACGCACTGTACATTTAGGTTTTTGCGTTAGTAAAAGCCAATTACTAAATACCACATATTACGGTACTCTAGTATGGACACTATGTGAATAGGGTCAAATTTATTCTAGTTTCGTAAGATCTTTAGCGATGCAATTGTAATGTGTTGGACATTCGGAATTCACTTCTTTATTTATTGTCATAAATGTTAACTCTGTTAAGTTTTGTATAGCTGAAATATGTTAAATTTACTTTCATAGACATGAAGTACAGTACCAATTAAGAGATGATATCACTTTCAAACTTATTAAACTCAAAATGATGGATGTTATCCTATTTTCAACAAAAAAACCGCAAATAACCTGGAAAAACAATATGTGATAGTTTTTTGAAATACACATCCAAAGAACATCCTGCTAAAAAAATTACACTGTTGTGTAAATGATAAAGTGAGACTTGCAGAGTGAATTTTTTTTTAATTATTTGTAATTTCTTTAAACTTGTAAATATAAACATAACAGTGCAAGTATAAATGCAGTATTTAAATTTCACCGAACTTCAAAGTTCACGTCTGTGGATACAATGAAACATACATATATTTTTTGGACTATTGTTCCTGGTCAGAGAGGCGTGAAAAGTTCTAACTAAATGCACGTTGTTATTAATAGAGATATCCCAAATTGGTGTAATTATTTGAGAACAGACTAGAGTTAATTCACTTGAACAGCCATGAACGTCCTCTATGTTGCCATTGGCCACTGGCCCTTACGTGATGACATTTGCGTATTGGATTGTTTTTACGTGCGAGTGATCACTCTATTGTAACTATTTAAATTATTGGCCTAAATAGTTCCCCGCTGCAACTCACGACATTGTATGCTAGTGAAAGACTTCGAGCGAGCGAACAATAAGTGGCAGTTTAGTCTGTAGTTACTAAATTACGCGAAATGTACAGTTTTTCAATTACCAATGATTTTCAGCGTTTTTCCAAGGTTATCACAACATTTACCGCCGAAAACTAACCAGATTATCTAGAAATAGTCCAACGACTACTCACAAACATGTTAGATAATCGATTACTTCGGAGATGTGTTTTGATAAAGTCGTTCTATAAATATTTCGTCGTACAACTAATGGTTATTGCGAATACCATCACAGTTTTTGGTTCGGAAAGTATAAGTTTAGGTTTCAGCGGCGAATAATAACATAATTGGTATGACTAGAGTTTATATTAGGGGAAGGCAGCTTTTGATAATTAATAGGTTAGTGTTGGAACTAGTTATCACAAGTTTATGATATCGTTTTAACTTTAATTTAACTATTTCAAGTAAATGTTTCTTTTCCCAAATATCGTCTGTTTATTTTAATATATTAAACATACTGTTAAAAGCGAATTCATTTCAATATGACTGTCTCACAAAATACTGTTCAAGTTTGTCAGGTATTTCCGATTAGAAGTTCAAGGTTTTTGTGGATTAGGCGACGTGTCGTAAAATATTTTTGCTCGTACACAACAACGAAAGAATAAAAGTGAGTAAATTGAACAAGGATTCCACTTGATTGCTAGAGTAATATAGTCCAAGTTAAGAATAATGAATGTTCATGCAGCACCACAAGATTTGTAATGCACCACGGACGCATCTGGAACTAAACAGTTTTAGCGTGAGTAAACGGTAGATTCCAATACTCAGACCTGGTAATTATGACTCCAGTATTCAGTACCAGATTTTAAGTAAAAGCACTGGAATGTTTACGACTGAATTATGTCTTGGAGTCAAAAACTATTTCCGGAACTTTTTCGTGCATCGCAGTTTTCCTTGCACTATAAATGATTCATCAAACACTTGTCTATTTCCATCTTACTGTCAGAACTAATCGTGTGAGTAGTGTGTTCCGAATTATAGCAGAAATATCAGTCACATTTCCATATGCACTGCAGCGTATTCTAAATGTCTTCTCATAACTTGGTGATTTGATGTTACATTATAACATTACACTTTTACTGTGTCGGTCAACATCACATCAAACTGGTATACAAGGAGAACTAATATACACTGTCCATGTTATAATGACGTTACGATGGACTTGCAAAGGTCGGCCAGATTTGACCACAGAGAAAATAATCCTATTATCTTTTATAGAACAGGTTTCATTCACTCACTCTAGAAAACACGTGAGCTTAGTCTTTGTTGGATTTTTTGTGCTGAACATCTGACCAAACTTGTTTTGTTTATGACGCAGTTACATAGAAAATTAACAAGATATATATTGCAGAAATCATGCGCAACTGACACTTACGACTCAACTGACTCGCACAAACAATAGATCATAATTTTCCTCGTCCTTTCGTCCTTCAGTCAAAGATACATAGAGGTCACGACGTAATAAATAAATATATCAGTGTATTTTCTAAATTATGAATCATAACACTTTATTCAACATGCAATTCTGTAACTCCATTCGTTAATGCCTCGTTTCTCAATCATTCTTGCCCTGGCAAACTTCTGTTCAATGAGGTTTGAGGATGTAGTCTCGTAAATTTATTTATTCTATGTTTGCTCACATGTAACTAATTTTTCTTGCTCATTTTTTAAATTCAGAGCAAGTAGCGATATAAAGCATTGCTTAACATAAGATTTAAGCTTGCTTAAGGGATTTGAATATTATCCATATTAATGATGTAAGACTGAAATAAAAAATTATTTGTTTATTTCCTAAACGTTTACATAGATAGAAACAACGATATGTGGTATTAAATAAATCATTGACAAAGGACACTGTTAAAAATTTCAGTGAATTTCCGGATAATTTTACGGAAATATCTGTTTGATTAATGGAAGCATTATTTTTTAATACTCTTATGCATTTTTTTTCATTAACTAAACAAACGCAAAACTGCGAGAAGAAACAAAAATAATAACCGTACTCATTATTGCGCCTGTATCCTAATAAAGTTTCATAAATGTATGAGTTTCCATAAGTGAAGCTAGTTGCCTTCCGTAACTTAACGGTCACTTCTGGGGAATTTTATACCAGCACTTCTTCGTAAAACAACGAAAATTATGTTTAACAGTGCCAGCAAATATTTGTGAGAGTTTTTAGCATCTGATGTTTAGTACTTTATTAGTAACGTACTAAACAATTTCAGTGGCATTCGGTACCACTTGAAATACTTTCATGTACACCGTTATAAATTTTAGCGGAAATGTGTCGTTAATAACCGGAAATAGTGTCCGTAAAAATTAAATACGGAAATGTCTATAGTTAATAAACACTATGGAATCATACTTAATATTTCCATAAGTCTGCGGATACTTGCAAGGAAAACATCGTAAATGTATGGGTTAGAGAGTTGTAAATATTACAGATACATTTTAATAACATCACCGGTAAATCTGCAAATCTGTAGAATCGCAATTGCATTACATGCATGTAATTACGACTCAGTTCCGTCCGATGAAACTGTTTTACGAAAACTTCTGTTGGATTAGGAAATAATATTCCGTGAATTTACGAGGTATCCGGAGAAAATTCCAACGTAAATTTCGTAAATCGATGGTGAAAATTTTTCTCACCCTATGTAATTCTTACTTAGTCTTTTTTTTTCAATAATTATCATACTATTAATGCTATCGATAAAATTCATTAAAAACCGTGTTTAAAACATTTACCTTCTTACACTCTATTATTTCTTACGTTAACTAAACGACGTATCATCGCAAGCGTTTACAAACTGCATTGCGCGATATCATAACTATTTAAGTGAAAAATTATTAACTATTCGAAAACTTTGTACATTTACATCATCTATGTCTGACTTTTTAAAGAGCTTACGTCTGAAATTAGATATAAGTTAGAAAGTTCCACATTTGAATAAGAAACATTAATTTTAATGCAACAATTATAAGTCTAGTTATTTTAATGTTGGTAGAAATTAAGCACCGATCATTGCAGTATTTCCTAACCTAGTAGTATATACTTGTACGTTCAAGGCCAGGGATCCTTTCTGGTTCTAAAAAATTTTAACAGGGCAATAGCTCCACGTACAAGCGGAAGTCAGTAATCTTTGGATAAGTTGAACGCACGTTGAAGCCTAGCAAGTAGTCAAGTTTTCCCGCGATAAACCATCATCTCTACTTGTATATTTTAGATTTCAGCAGACAAATCGTTATAAGCCATTACAAATTAAAAACAATAAAACCTATACATGAATTTTTTAACCAATACAAATACCAATTAAATATAATGTATTGGTTCAAAGAGATTTGGATTCCTTTATTTATTCAAAAAGTATATTGATAACAATTAATATTTTATGTTTTAGTTGTTATGGAAGTTTCTGTTGTAGTAATATTAAAAGAGATTTTGTAGAAATACTAAAAAAAATCATAATCTAAATTATATCGGTAAACAAAAACAAAAAGTTTAGTTTAAAAAATATAGCTCTTTCAAACAAACGGAAAATTTTTTGGTCAGTTTTTTACGACACAGCGCTCTAGAAATATTACCTAATTAAATTAAAAAGTACATAAAAATTACTCAAAAATTAATATTTTGACTAACGAGCTACAGCTAAAACAGTCTTCGGACAGCGTCCAGTTCCTAGTTTTTAAAAATATAAACAAAATTTTTGTATCTTATAAATTGAGCCAAAAATAAACAGATCGGCCAAGACTACATCGAGGAAATTAAATACATGCGAACTTTTCCATTACACTTGGAATGAATTTAAATATAAAGGAAATTACATTGCGAGAAAAAGTAAAAAGCTCGAGAAAAAGAGGTTGAATTATATTAAACTTATTATTATTATAAACGCTCTCGCAATGAATATGTATTATCAGCAACTAGCTACCAATTATAAAATTAGAATACATAAAGGGCTTGAACTTATGGCAAAAATAATTTTAAAAAAACTGTACCATCAACTAAAAACCATTCAAACACGAAACTCAAAAAGGTTATTGTAAAATGTGAAATTTGTGGCATAGATTAAAATCAATCGTACAAAAAAATCATGAACTAAGTATAATGCATATAAATTCAGATAACAAATTGCGTGAAGTTGAGGTAATAAATGATAATGTTGAAATAAATTAAATATAATCAGCAATTGACAGATGACTAAAAACATTATGGTATTAATAATTAAATTGTTGAAATAGAGCCAAAAATAATTTCTTGATGACATGAACCAAATTGTAATAAACAAATTAAAAGAACAACTAAAGCAAAATGATTTAAAAGTAAATTCAAACTTTTCGCCTAATTTAAAAGAGGGGCAAATTATGAAAATGAATAACCTCACAACGCGTCTTGTAAAACTAAAAATGAAATTATTTAAAAATCTCCAATTTACAGAAATATTATGAAAGAACTAAGTTAAAAATTTTATTTGCATTGGAAAAGTTTCAAGGACAAGGATCGTAATTTGGCTAAATAAAACATTTGAGCTAGAGTTAAGAATAAATAAATATAAACCCCTAACAGGAGTTTTTTTTGTCAATTTACCAGAAAACATTAACAAAAAAATCAGTTATAGATAAATTTCCCAGTTAAATGATAATGATCTTTTACAGAATCGCTATTTTAATGTTTTCACAGATATGGCAATTTATTTTATTCTTATAATCGTTTCCTTCCTTTATTCTTAGTTTCATATTTTATATATTAACATAAACTATTTGGCTCGTGTTTTTGACAGTTATTTGTGTATGAGAAACCTTTATTATTTTAGTTCTATGTTATTAATATAATGATTCGTTGAAATGTATCTTTCTCGGAATATTTTTCATATGAGCCAAAATCAATGTGTTCTACTGTTAGTTCTCCGTATTTTTTTATCAATTCGTATTTGTTAATAAATTTTGGATCTGGTTCACAACGTAATATTTTTAAATAATCTTTCAAAATTGGCATATAACAAAAGCAACTCTAAATAGTGATAATATTTCTTAAATTTTTATATATTATTTTCTTTATTTTGGATATTTACTCAATCATATTAATAATTTTTACAATATTTTTCGTGTTCATTTAATTTATCTTCACACTAATAAATATTGTAAACATCAACACCAAATATATATTTTCTAGTATTTTGTAAAAGTTGCGGGCCAAGGAGTCGAGAAAGGTGTTTTATCCAACAATAACGATTATTATTTTAATTTTTATATACATAAAATATTAATGTGTTTTATAGTATTTTCTTGCAATTGCTAGACGATGAGTATTATATTTTTAGTTATACGTATAAACGTTATTAGAAATATTATATATTTTATTTTTTTAATAAATGAATATTTCTAATTGCAATGGAAAATCGATATATTTTAGTATATTTTATAATAGTTAACCCTTTTGGTATGAATATTCACTTGGCGAATTGCTGAAAATCAGTTTTATTATTATTTTTAACATTTATAACTTAATTTCTTTGACAAATTGACAAAAGAAGTTCCTTTTAATGGTTTATATTTATTTATTCTTAACTCTAGCTCAAATATTTTATTTAGCCCCTATTGTGATTCTTGTCCTTAAATTTCTCCAAAGCATATAAAATTTTTTAATTAGTTCTTTCACAATATTTCTGTAAATCAGTGGCTTTTTTTAAATAATTTAGTTTTTAGTTTAAAAATCATGCGTTATGAGATTCTTCATTATTTGCCTTCCTTTTTCAACTAGACGAAAATTTTTTAATTTACTTTTAAGTCTTTTTGCGCCAGTGTATTTTTTTATTTTTTATTACAATCTATTTTATGTCATCAAGAAATAATTATGGATCATTTTATCCATTGAATTATTAATAACAAACAGATTTAGTACCATTTATTTTCTTAATTTATATGCATTCTACTTTGCTCATGGTTTTTTTTTGTACGGTTGGTTGTAATCTACTGTATGTCACAAATTTCACATTTTGCAATAAACTTTTCAGGTTTAGTTTCTGGATTATTTTAATTGGTGATAAAGTTTTAAATTTTTTTTTTACTAATGGTTCAAGACCTTTACGTATGCTACATATAAATGACTTTAAGCTATAATTACAACTCATGTTTGCAAATATCGCAAATTGATTTCATATTTTTTTAAGTGTTTATCTTTGCGAGAGGGTTAATAATACACTGTAAAAATTTGTCTCCGTCGATTTACGCAATTTCCGATAAAAATTTCTCCGGATACCTCCGTGAATTCACGGAAACTTTGTTTCTAATCCAACAGAAGTTTCCGTAAAACAGTTTCATTCACACGGAACTGAGCCATACTTACATGTATGTAATGCTACAATTGCATTACTACAGATTTACAGATTTACCGGTGATGTTATTAAAATATATACGTAATATTTACATCTGTCTAACCCATAAATTTTCGATTTTTTTCGTGCAAGTGTCCGCAGCAGACTTACGGACATATTACGTATGATTCCGTAGTGTATATTTACTATAGACATTTCCGTATTTTACTTTTACGGACAGTATTTCCGTTTATTAACGGTACATTTCCGTTAAAATTTGTGACGGTGTACACGAGAGTATTTCAAGTGGTACCGAATACCAATGGAAATTTTATTATGTTACTAAGGAGTACTAAACAACAGGTGGCACTGTTAAAAATAATTTTCGCTGTTTTACGGAGAAGTGCTGGTAAAAAATTCTCCTGAAGTGTCCGTTAATTTACGGAAGGCAACTAGCTCCACATATAGAAACTCGCATATTTATGTGACTTCTTTAGGATGCAGGCACAATAATAAGTTCGGTTATTTATTTAGTTTCTTCTCGCAGTTTTACATATGTTTAATTAATGAAACATATGTATAGAACCGATATCATGGACATTCGCAAGCAATGGCGTATGTCCATGATATCGGTTCTATACATAATACCAACCCATTGCAAGAATCGTTCAAAGATCACATGAAACATAGTTATGTATAACTATGTTACAAAATAATGTTTCCGTTCACTAAACAGACGTTTCCGTAAAATTGCCCGTAATTTTACGGAAATTTTTAACAGTGTAGTTACAAGTTTCACATTTAACATTTATTTCTCGTTTTTTTACTTTATTTCGCAAAAGCATTTCCTTTAAATTTAAATTCATCCAAAGCCTTATGAAAAACATCGCTTCTATTTAATCTCCTCGATGTAGTCTTTGCCCCGCTGTTTATCTTTGACTCCATTAATAAATAAAATGATTTCATTAGATTTCTTTAAAAAACTAAAAACTGGACGCAGTTCGAAGACTATTTTAGCTGTCGCTCTTTTTTAAAAACGTTACTTTTGTTTTTTTTATGTAATTTATTTAATTTAATTGAAATTTTTAGAGCGCTGCGACACCCTCTCTGAAAAATGTAACGCTATTGTTTTTCAATATTTTGAATAAACCATTGATTTTAAACTAAATTATTTTTGTTAACAATTTTCACTTCGTTTTTAGAATATTTATATTCTAAGACCAATGGATTATCATATTTTATACCGATCTATTTTTTATTATTTTTTTCAGTATTTTAAAAATTTATTTTAATGTTACTACAATTTTCGGTCGGGATGATTATCCCGCTTGAGAATTCGATAAACAATAAAACATAAAATGTTCATTGTTAATAATACATTTTTGGCCAAATAAAGGAATCCAAATACCTTTGAAGCAATTCCCTAAATTTAATTGGTAATTGTTTTCATTAATAAATTCAAATATATCTATTATTTTGTTGGTTTTTTATCTGTAATATATTTTTAGTTTTTTTTCTGCTGAAATCTAAAATACATAAGGGATTATAGAATACTGTCTACAGACTGGAACTTTATTGCAACACTAGAGGGTGTCACTAGCCACGAACGTACAAATATATACTACTCAGTTAATTACTTGAGAAACACTACTGGCTGCAATAGCAATTGGCTGCAAGCAATAACGGCTGCTAGAAGATTTTTTTCCAACAAAGTGTTTTTTAAATTACTTTAATGGTGTTGTAGATTATTCAAGGTAACATAATGCATATAGGCTACATATTCTGCTGGATTCACAAGCTACATTTTATATATCATAAATATGTACACCTGTCAGGTAGACTTGTTGACTTTTTTTTCTGTGTAGCATAACAAGGTTTAAATTTTAAAATTATTAAATAACTCAATAAAGAAACTTATTTAAGTCGAGAAAATAATAAAAATAATATTTTGAATTAGAAACACGTTTGTGTACATTTACAAAATTTTATATGGGACTTGCAAGCTTAAGAATGTAATTGCAATTCCCAATTTTGTGCATATATAAGCAATATCCAAGTCCGTTACACTATTTGTGTAGCTGAAAAACTGAAATGTTTCAAGGTTGTAAAATACCGCATGATCACTTATGTAAACAGGTTCTGTTTAAAGATTGTGTAGCAAATAAAATTCCTTATGTGCCCGTCATCGCTGCTTGAAGAATTTTGCAGCGAAATTTTGTTTCTCCGTAAGTGAAGTAGATACTGTCAGATTTTGGTCAGTGTTTAAAACGAACTTTATGTGCAGGTGAGGTTGACGTGAGGTGATTACGGAGTAGCGAAAGAATAAAAATGCGATGTGAACATGAGTACTCTGAGAAATCCCGTGCGGCCAACGGCAACGATCACAAGATTCTCACATGAGAATTCGAAAGAGAGGTACACCACTGGGACTCAAACCCGGATCTCCATGGTGGCAGCATCTTCGTGAACAGCGACTGTTGACTGGCGACTTCTGATGACTGATGACCAATATTGACCATGGACTTCGTGTGCAGCGCCTGGCGCGTCACTCGCTGACGTCATTGCAAGTGAACAAACAAAGAACTTGAAAAACGCACCTACGCAGATATGTATTGTACGCACGATACACACAAGCGAAAGAGATTGTATTGTTTGCTAAGCATTTCTGCAACTATTCTGTGGCAACGCATTGCTGTAATGCAGTGATGGGAGAGGTGTGCGCTGTCTGTTGGTGTCAGGCATACATATAGGCCTACACACACGCACACACACCTATATTAGCCTATATGCGTGTGTGTGTTGACTCAGTAACGTATGCTTTCCTGTACCACTCATCCGATCGTAATGAATCTGTGGTGAGTTGTTGGCGTGTGCTCACAAAGATATATAAAAAAAATTTAAAAATCTGTTTTCAAGGAAAAAATGTGGCAGAACAAGGTATATGCAAACCATTTTTATAAATTCAGTATTTTTTTAGAAAAGTTAGTTTTATAAAAACTATTGTAAATACTAATACATATATTTATGGATTACGTAAGGACATTTTGAGTACCTAGACTACACTTTTGCACGACTAAAAAAGTCTGTATTTTAAATTCGATAAAAGAAGCATGCGTACTAAATATATTATAGCATCAAATTTAAAACCATGCTAACAAATTAGCGAGTAAAAGCTAGTAAGTAAGTACTGCTACGAATCTCAAAGGAATGTAGATGGAACGCTTGTAATTAAATTTTGTTATTAAACTCACGTCTATAAAAATGCTTTATTTTAGATTCTTGGTTTTGCTCAAATGTGTATGACGCAGGCAGAACGAACCACAAAAGATAGGAACGAGATAAGCAAACACACACAAAAATAAACGAATATCGTATACATTTCCAAGTTATGATTATAATAAATAGAGGAGCACAACATGGCTGCCGCGCACGTCAGTATGTTGTCTGTGTTGTCTGCACCACCTAGTTTATGGCATGCAAACCCTTGGAAAGATGTACGACACATTCAGAATTATTTCAGTGGCTTATTGAATACGTACACAACTATTATTACTGAGTACAATATGTATTCTGTTCGTCGCGGAGTCTACGAAAAGTTTCAGCACGCTTGTATCTCTCTCCAACTATTCACGCACTAGAAATGTATTGGCTTATCTGGACTGATTCTATTATAAAACCACAACTGGATATGCCAACTTGATATATTTTGCTCTAGAAACAACACCTATGATACGCTATGTTTCGAGACAGTACGCATATTTCTTGTAAGCCCACAAGGACGTTGCTATATTTTTATGTTATACCACAGTCACAAATTGCAAAAATGCGAAACACACTTGACCTAGGATGCTGCAAAATACCACAGGAACTATTTCCCAGCGGAGTCGTGATGTGAATTGTCCAGACAGCAAGTAGTTCTGACCTTGTCTCTCGAAGTGTATATCTCCGCTCTATAGTGAAAATGTTTCACATAGAGTAACTGATCATTATTTCAGCAGTTGTCGTCACATTACATTTGGTCCGAAGTACCAAGTACCGATCGTTACAAACAAATCAATCGTTACGTTGGTGCTCTCGTGTTGCTCTCGGCAATACATTATGTACGCTCGGGTCGGTTCGCTGCGAGTCGAAGAACTCTGTGAATCTTTGCTTGCATCCTAGAAATATAATTTTTAACAGGATGTTAACTTTCTTATCTTCCCAAAATATAATTGACAATTTCGAATTTAAAAGCTTTTACAAAATATTAGTGAACACTTCAATAGTACGTTCTCGTAAGAAGTGTTTGTTAAGTGAATTTTGTCGTAAGGTATTGGACATTTGTACCAAACAACAAATTTTAGTAACTGTTTCTGTCTTGAACGCGTTTCATCGTGTAGGTTGGGCATAAAGTAACTAGTTTTTGTGTATATACGCCATTACAAGAAATTATTTGCGAGTTTTAGAAAATCCCCGCAGTAAAATTAAAAACAAAGAAACAAACACCAATACGAGCGGTTGTCAACAAACATACATACACATAAAACCGGAAAGGAATAAAGTCGCACCCAGAAAGACGACACAAATATCAAAATATAGAACCACTAGCTGGCCGGCTGCGGCTTTGCCCGCGTGAAATTATGTAATGTAAACAGTAACTCTGGATAAAATATGTGCTGAAGGCATTTAACAGCTAGAGTATTCAATAACAGTGAAATATAAATTGTCTTAGCTCAGTGTAAAGAGCGCGCGCAATGTGCTCCTATGAGGTCATAGTAATTCCCATCGCAAAGTCTTGCACGGGATACGAACCCGTAACCCCACCCCTTCCACACCACAAACTTTGTACAATACCTGAGTGAATGTTAAAGGCATGTCGTGATAATCCCTTCGTATGTACAGGCTACAGTCCAAAGAGGTTTTATTTATGTGTAGGTTGGCAAAAAGAAACGACGGTTGAATTATTTCTCCACGATCATTCTCTTTTTTCAGGAGACTGTAACATTTTACCGCTATTCACATCCTTAATTTTCTAATTTCATAAAATCCTGAATTAGATTTTAAGATATTTACATAAGCTTCATTCCTATAAAAATCATCTCGATATCTCAACGGGTATGAGCGGTATAGGTGATTATTTGAAAATATATTTAATTTTTTTAACGGCTTTCAAGGACGAATTTCGAAAAATCCTGGAATTTTTTTATTTACATAAGATTAATTTTAAAGCAAAAACAACTTCTACATTTTCACTGGTTTAGGAGATAAGTGGGATTAATTAAAAACACGTTTTATATTTTTAAGAGCTTTCCAGAACGAATTTCGAAAAACTCTAAAAATTCTGTTTAGATATTTACTTAAGCATCATTTTGAAGAAAAATTAACCTCACTATCTGAAATAATTTAGGAGAAATCACGGATTAATGAAAATCGCATTTTACGGCTTTCACCCTATTAATTTTCGAATGTCGCAAAATCGAAAAATTCGCCAATATGCATTTCTTTGGACAATATTATGAATTAAGAAAATTAATTATAACTTTCCCGGTTAATGAGATATCTGGGATTCTTTGAAAACACATTTCACCCATTTTCACCCGCTTAATAATCAAATTTCAAGAAATCCATTCTTGGTGGGTGCCTACGGGCCAAGTGGAAGCTTCCCTAAAAATGTCATCGTTCTAGGTCCAGCGGTTTGGGCTGTGCGTTTATGAGTGAGTGAGTCAGGACATTTCATTTTATATATTAAGATAACAACAGAAAATAATTCCTAACAAGATATAGCCGGGTTTTCAAGAAATATGACAGAAAAACACAAGGAGGAAGGATTAAATAACAAACTAAGGTGTTTAAAAAACGGCGACAAAAATGGACGAGGACAACGTCAGAACACAAAATATATACTAACCCATTGCAGGAATCATTCAAAGAGACATATGTAACTAGTATTTAATTTACGAGAACAAGCTAACGAGTTTATTTTAATTTTAGTTATTTTTTTAAGATTTAATATTCTACCGGCTGTCCCAGCATGCCTTGAAATGCCAATAAAATTTTTTGAGTGCCCTCTTTTGCCCCATTACTCCGTTTTGCCCTTGAACCCCGCCTCCACAGCCGATTTTTCAGCAGAAATATTCACGGACTCACGTACAACTCACCAAAGTTATTTTTCCTGAAAATTTGTAGTACTCCGTTCTGGCCATCTGCCTCGTTCTCCCCAGATCCACAGTTTCATTTGTCAGAAACGTGGGCGCATGCACAAACAACTAAAAAATGTTTAAACTCTGTTGAATTAATGGTCGAACAAACAAACGAGCAAACATTTATTTAATGTATTAAATAAATATATCTTTATTACAGTCCACAAAGCCACAGCTAATTTCTTTCTTTATAAATAAAACCATGTTACGTATGTGTGGGATGCACAGTCGCACACACTGCTTCCCAGACGTGACCTTCCCATAGCGAGGGCGTTAAAGTTAAGCGTCACTTACCTCCCAACAACTACTTCCAGAGATAACGACATTAGTATCCGTGTAGCGTGTGTGCCATTCCAAGGTAATTTCTTTAAGAAAGCGTGCCTCATAACTCAGCACTTAAAGCACTAATTAAAAATTGTAAGTTTCTCGAAGCTAATTTGCAAAAAAAAAATGTTACAGGCCGCCGTAGTGTGGTCTGTAGCTTTCCCGCGTACGGTGTGAGAGGTCCTGGGTTCGAATTAATTCTCTGGCATTGTTGTATGTGTCGTTCACTTACGTTAAGAAGGAGTGTTAAAAATTTTTTTTTATTTTATTTACTTCCTTTTTTTCAGTTTTCGAGCCATAACATTTATTCAAATGGTATTATCAAAATTTTCTCTTCGACACAACATATGCTATATTCGTGGTAAACTGCACGACATAAATAATACAGGAATATCTCATTAATATGTCATTCAGAATCGTTACAAGAGAATTCTTGAAAGTTAACCTATAATTCTCTTGCAATGATGCTGCATGACAAATTAATGAAATATTCAATTTTATGTCAGACAGTTTACCAAGAATATATCCTATACTTTGTCGAAGAGAAAATTTTGATAATACGATTTTAATAAATGTTGTGGCTCAAAAACTGAAAATACAGTAAAATGGTTTTACACTCTCTCGTAAGATGGTTTATAAGCCGTCTAACGGTAAAATTTCGGGGGACGTAAATAAACCTCTAAAATAAATAAATAAACAACAACCTTAGACAATATTTTTTAATGTAACATATTTATGTAGAACAATCTATAACACCAAATTCTCGTACATTCCACGCATAGTGTACAATTATTTTGTTCTCGGTAAGAAATTTTAAATACTTAAAAATAATGTGACACCTAACACATAATATTTAAAGCGCAGTTAGATACTAATGCTGTCGTGTGTATAGAAATATTTAAAATCATTAAGAATTTGATGTTTAATAAATGGTTTGTTTTAAAATATGTATTACAATATTTTTTCATTGTGTACAGAACTAGGATACAAAATGTCTTATAATTGAGTAGAATGAAGGTTAGTCTTACATTAACTCGACTACATTTAAAGTAAGTTGTAAACACAGCGTAAACGCCAGTCATGTATTTGAAGTATTCTTATATACTTGTTGACATCAGTTATCCCTTTCCTATACTACGAATATAAATACGATGTATCACATGTACCGTAAATAATCTCTCGTTTATTAAAGTACTCAAACAGGCATATCGATGTCAATCTCTTGCATTCGTACCAGTAATATGTGTCGTCGTATTATAAGCTGACAACAATTAACGCTGGCTGTTTTTTTTTACTATTAATTTTTCACTACCTTTACTGTGAGTTTTTAGTTAGTCACATAGATGCAACTGTTTTTTTAACTGTTAACCATATGTAAGTTTATGTATGGTAAAACAAATATATGTATTTTATCCAATAAAATATTTGTTAGAAGAACAAGATTAAAAACACATTACATATACTTTTTTATTCTAACAAGATGTATATTTAACTAGACAAAACCATCTTTTCGAGATGAATTAATCTGCCTGTCAACCTAACATTTAGTTTAGTCCAGTTTTACACTCTTGCTTGGTCACGTTCAAACTTATATACGGTTGACTGTACCAAATATTTTTCTCTCTGTGTAACAAGACTCTTTCGAAAAGATATAGGCCTATGTCCAATAACTACGAACAGGATATGTTTTATTTTTAGTACAAACTATACACTTTGACTCGTCCTCTATTGCATTGTTGTTTATTATGGAAGAAAATGGCTGGTCACTGAAGCAAAACAAGCAGACAATACTGATGTAAAAACCAGCACCGTACAGTCATAGAGAAGTGAAATAGCTGGCAGGACGGCGAACTCAGGGCCGTATCTATAAACGGCTTTCTAATGACAACAAACTGCTCACCAATGCTGTTTCTATAGGGATAGCAATTAGTTGTCATTCGAAAGAGGTTTATAATATCGGCCGTCAGTCACACACTACAGCAACATGGCTTCCCTGGCCAGCAAGATGGCGGAAATGCCTACCGCCAAATCAGCAAAAGGCAGCTTCCCTGCTAGCTGGCAGCCAGGCAAATAGGAAACCTGCAGTAACATGCAAGAGCCAAACACACACGGGGCTGGTATCAACAACCTCGGGCAGCCAATCAGCGGCGAAGTTCGCCCGTATCAAATAAGCCGCACGTCATTTCACGTCTATATTATTCTTGTTTAGTCTATGATGGAGTCGACATTGCACATCAATTAACTAGCAAAATGTCCCGACCCTGCAGACAGGGTTAGTGGTTCAGGTAAAAAAACTCAGGATCAAATGTGTAGCAATTATTCACTGTTATTAGCAACGTGGCTTTGTGAGGTGACGTCTCCCATTCTACTGGTAATTTTGTAATTACTTATTTAGTGATAAACCATGCCATTTTGTACTATTAGCTAATTGCAACAATGTTTTAAATCGCAATAATTTGTGAAGATGATGGTATATCGCGAAAATATTTGAGGTCAACATATCCTTGAAAACACTGTAGTTTCTTGTGACATGTTTGATTGGGTGATGTACGTATGACACAACGTAGCTGTCTACAGACCAGTAATAATAGGCGTCACATTACAATAACGGCATTATTATTGGTTCAGTCAAATAGGGCAACAGCTCCACGTACAAGCTGAAGCCAGTAATCTTCTAGTAAGCTGGACGTGTATTGAAATCCATCAAACAGTAAACTTTTCCCGCGATAAACCATCATCTCTACTAATAAAGTTATCTAAGAATTTAGAGTACTAAAAGTGCCCCCTGGGGCTGGTTAAATATCACTGTGTCATGGGTGCAACGCAACATTTGCATTTCCGCAGCGACTTGTTGTGCTGTTGTGGAATTAAATACTCTCACACAAAAGTACAGGGCGTCACGTGATGGGTACGACATGGTTGTATATATGCGCCTGTTAATTACTTCAGCACAAGTACATAACGTGTCTGGAAACAAATGCCTGATAAGTAGGGGCCGGGAAATTTCGCCGCTTCAGTTACCGCATGCTAGAATCCAGTGTCCTATGCATATCCAAGCCTCGTCTGTTCGTTGATCGTCTGTTGTTCAAATGAGTAGCAGTTAATGAACAAATGTTCGGGGCTTGAGTATGCACAGGACAATGCATTCTAACATGCAGGTAATTGAATCGGCGAAATTTTCCGGCCCCTACTGATCAGCACAACACACGAATCCTAGGCTAAAATGGAGACGAAATTGTTTGTGCCAAAATGTTGTGCGGTAACATTTTATTTTCCCAATATGGCATATGTACATAGTCCTCTCTTGCACTCCACAGATACCTTACTTATGTTACTACTACTGTTCTGACCTGCATATTATTGGACCAGGTTGAAATCCTGAGCAGTCCAAACATGATTCTAAGTTTACTTGACTTTAACATACATGAAATAATATCTGATAGTGGAGCGCAACAGGAACTATCCCCGCGCAGTGTTGCCACAATGCGTACATAAATAATGTCGTCATACAACATATTGACACTGACATTTTTGTATCCAATTTAGCCCAGGAATCACGTGATGTGCATGTCAGGGGTTTGTTTCTTAACATCCTGTATGTGCTTTGCTCGCGCATGCGCAGATGAAGAACGTGGGAGTCCAGTCAGTTCCAGGGGAGCAATTGAACAACAATTTTACTTGCTCTGCGCCTACATTGTGCTGCTTCGGTGAAAATACCAGGAGATATTTAATCAAGGCCCTGGCATTTTTTCATGAGAATAAAAAAAAAAAAAGTTTGATTGTGGGTTTTTTTTTTTTTTTTTTTTTTTTTTGTAAAAGTTAGTTACCCAGGAAGACAGCTTTGTGGCCGCAACAAAATATTTTGTCACTTTCAACCTCACCAAATAATTTCTTATGGTAACCACAAATATTTTTACTGTACCCAATAAAGTTTAGCAGTGACTAAAAAAATCATTTTGTAACCACTACAAAAATTGTGAGGTATATATTGACAAATTAATATATGGCTACCAAAAAACCCCGTTTTTATGTATAACTCCGTAACCCAGTTTTTAAACAGATTCTTTTAATTATTTCAATTTGAATCCTATGGCAGTGAGAAATGTTTACCTTGTTTAATTCCTGTCAATTTAATGTATTTTAACGTGTCTTAGGCAGTGAGGTAATCACCAGGTTATTGCACAATTTGAATATTTAAACACTACTGTAGTAATGTTCTTGACCTTGTAGTGGTGTTTGAAGTTTTCATCTTATGCTAGGGTTAATTCCAGTACATGTTTGAAAGAAAACTTTTTTTCTTGTGGGAGAGTTAGATACGAGGAGGGAAAATTCCTACCACTAGTTGCCCTGCTATCGCTAATGTGTCTGAAAAATTGCGAGTCCACAATATAATTAATAGTCTCTATGTTTGGCAAAGACAGCAGTAAATTAATTTAATTTTGAAATTGTAAACAAACCAGGTTCTGCATTTAATTTATCAACGTTATATAGATTTATTTTCACGAACACTGAAAGAAGAATTTTGTAGGACGTTTTCCCTGCAAAATTATTTTGTAGTAACCAAATATTAATTTGGTAGTGGCCACAACTACAAGTGGTGTCAACAAAATGCTTATTTGGTGACCACAATGTTTTAGTGGTGTCAAAAAATGTTTATGTGGTAACCACAATATTTTATGGGTGTCAATAAAATGATTATGTAGTGACCACAAATTTTGGTGGTGTCAAAAATACTTTTATGAGCTGAACACAATTATTTTTGTAGTGTCAACCTAATGTTCATGTAGTAACCACAATATTTTAGTGATGTCAAGAGAATGTTTATGTGGTGACCAAACTGTTTTAGTGGTGCCAACAAAATGTTTATGTAGTGGCCACGATATGTTTATTTGCTGAACACAATATTTTAGTGGTGTCAATTAAAATATCATGTGATGAGCACAAAATTAATTTTGTGGGGAAACTCGCTCTCTCTCTCTCTCTCTCTCTATATATATATATATATATATATATATATATATATATATATATGCACACACATATACATTCCTTCGTAAAGCTCTGTGGTTGTTCAGTTCACACCCCTAACCGATACCAACGCAACAAGTGGCACAATTTGTTCCTTGCCAAACTTTAAAGATAGATCTTGCTAACTTGTACTAGAATTAACCTTATTTCTACTTGGGACCCAGCTAAGACACGTGAACTGGTAACGGTTGACACAACACACTTCTCTAAGGTTCGGCCGAGACTCGAAACTGGAGACACGAGCTCAGAGGAAACCGCCCTGGTGACCTTGAGCTAGCAGGCAGCCTTGCTTCCAGTGGTGACCGGAAGTGGAAGATTCTTGTTATTCCAAGGCGACTGACACCCGCGCCACGATGCCCTCGCGAGGTCGTCCACGGTAATTAAAACTCGACACATTTATTGAAGCCAACTAACTTAATAACTAAACCATTGTAGCTCGAAAAATTATACACTAAACATTTAGAGGGGCGGCTCACCGAGACATTTAATTGTTTTACTAATATTATTTTATTTATTCGGCGTTTTTTACATGCCCTCGAACAACACAAGACCTTGGTAGTTGAACAAAGAGGAAGGTGTCTGCCAGGGCCTGCCTAAGGAACCATCCCAGCATTCGCCTGGAGTGATTTCGGAAAACAATGGAATACCTATACCAGGACGGTCGGAGCCGAGTATCAAACCCGAGCCCTCCCGAATACGAGGCGAGTGATTTACCACTTCTCCACTTCACTCGTTGTCCACCTCGTTAGGTTTTACTAAATTTTATTTTCATACCAGTTATGGTTGGTTTTATATATATATATATATACTAGCAGTCCCCCGCGGGTTTGCTCGCGAGTATTATTCCTAACTGATAATATTTACTTTAACTGAAAAATCTCTTTGTACACAAGATTGGTACTTCAGTCATCAAGTGTTAGAATGTCCAAGCGGCTAGTTGAACTAATTCTGCAGAAGGATAAGTAGCTATAGCTGTCCACGCGAAAAGCAGTCTTAAGTTTGTCCCTGCCACTAACAGCGACTTCGCCTGGGCCTTATTTATAAAACTGCCAATTTGACGTTTTAGGGTAGTTACAGACATCTAAGGTAAGTGGTTAATCGAATGAGAAACGTCTGTTTACCCTGTGCACAACCATTGGTGACGGTGCCCTCAATTATATATTGTCAAAATATTCACTTTAACTTTATTGACATTACAAAGTTTCAGAGAGTAAAGGTTTCGCGGAAACGTATTTGGTGCCCCAAACCAGAGATTAGTGAGATGATATATCGTCGGTTTACTGCCAAAAGTGACAATGTCAAAATGAGATAAAATTATAAAATTGCTAGGAATATGTATATGTTGTTCACGAACAATTGCCCAAGTTTAAAGTCTATTCGTCGTTTACTGTTGTGTCACAGTATAGTAACATACCACATTTTTGTTAATATCTACAATTTATTACTGTGTTTAAACGAAATAGCATTTATGACGTAATCACTTTTGGCAGTATACCGACGATATATCAGCTGATATTGTAGAGGAACCTAAGTGGAAAGCGAACTGCAATTTTACCCCTTTTAAAGACTACATGTAAATTGCACTAATTCGATCTGCCTTGTAGTTTTTGTCTGTCAGAATTGAACGTTTGCACGCAGCTTTTAACGGAATTCGAGCCCAGAACCTCCCGGAATTTAGACCTGAGTGACAAAACAACTGCGTCACGTAACGTCGAAATAATTCATGAAAATAAAATTTATTGAAAAAAATAATATATATATATCTGTGTCCTGGGCTCATAGAGGTTGTACAACACTACGTCTCGATAGGTTACTGTAGTGAAACTCCTGTATAAGTTGTTTCTCGCTGCTCGTTCCTGCTTTTCGAATCGTCTGCCTTGATTATTGACCAACTAAGTTTTATTCTTAATAATTACGTTTCTTACAAAAAAAAATACATACATATTTTTTTAAATATTTACGTAAGCATCACTCTGACGCGAACACCACCTCAATATCGCTACTGGTTAGACAGATATCGTGGGTTGATGGAAAACAAATTTTGTGTTTTTTCACCCTTTTGGGTGTAGAATTTCGAAATATTTTAAATTTACGTCTTAGACATTTGTATAAGTATCCAACTGAAGTGTAAATCACATCGCTAGCCCGTTCAGTTGAATTGAAATCGATCATTCACTAAAAAAAAAACACATATCAACCCTGCACAGTATTGAGAAATCGAATTTCGAAAAATCTGAAAACTGTTTTGCGGTAATTTCTGTAATCATCATCCTGAAGCAAAAATTAATTGTATATCTCGACGGGTTCGATAGATATCGAGGATTTATCTAAAACAAGTTCAAGGTCTTTTCACCACTTAAGAGAGTAAATTTCGAAAAA
>PNEQ01056270.1:0-10933 GCA_003012365.1 Medauroidea extradentata
TTTGTATTTTCTGTGCTCTGCGGGGTTATAATTTCCTAAAATATTAATATTTGGATTGTCATGATGCATTAAAGTGTTGTAGAAGTTATTATTCTTTCCCCGGATGACTTCCGCGATGTATGTAGTTCTGAGCAACCGGTGTATAGTTTCATTTGACGTGTATCTGTCTTGGTCTGAAATTACTCTAAGATATTTGTTTCGTATTCTTTGAACTTTTAATAAATTACTGTTGGAGGCGTGGCCCCACACTTCACATCCATATAGCATGGGGCCTACTGGTGCAAGGTGGTCCCCTTATATAGCTGTCTCTGCTGTGCTGCTCTCTGATTGGCTAGCTTTTCGGCCAATCACCTGCAGGCTTCCTCCTGATTGGCTAGTGTTGGCAGCCAATCCTGGCGAGTTTGCTCACTGCTCCCTTTGATTTCTTGTTGTTTTAGTTTTTTCCATGAAAAGAGGTGCCCATATTTGTTTTAATTTGTAGCCATCATCCCTGTTAATATTGTTGTGGTGTTTTAATATTTCTATGACCTCTCTGATGGTCCTTAGCCTATAATTCCCTATGTTGGCTATTGTGCTAAAACTGTCAAATTCAATGCTGTGTCTGCTGTTCATGGAGTGCTCTGCTATGGCAGATTGCGGGTTTTCGTACTTGTAGGCTCGTATGTGCTCTTTGAGTCTGGTGGTAATTTTCCTTCCAGTTGGTCAGTGGTGCCTTTGATGTAGGGCAGTACGGCAATATGATTTAGCTTTTCCTTTTCCTTTTTCTTACAATTAGCCTTGATGGTCTGCTGTATCTCACGCCTGTTGTAACCATTTGCTCCTAGCGCCGCAGTCAGGTGTTTGAACTCCTCGGCCAGGTGTTGCTCTTCACAAATACTTTTAGCCCTAAAAACGAGTGTATTAAGCACAGATCTTTTCTGGCATGGAGGGTGGTGAGAATCTGCTTGTAGATATATGTTCGTGTGTGTCGGTTTTCTGTAGATTCTGTAGCCTAAGGTGTTATCAGGCTTTCTGTAGACCAATACATCCAGGAAGGGCAGTTGGCTGTCCTTTTCCATCTCCATGGTGAACTGAATGTTGCAGTGAATGTTGTTGAGATGCCCTAGAAACTCTTGCAGCTTATCCATTCCATGTCTCCAGACCAAGAACGTATCATCCACATAACGGAACCTGTGCTGTGGTTTATAGGGGCTGGATTCGATAGCTCTTTGCTCGAAGTTGGCCATGAAGATATTGGCCAGCAAAGGTGAGAGTGGTGACCCCATAGCAGCACCTTCGTTTTGCACATAGACTTTCCCTCCATACGTGAAAAAGGTTGAGGTGACACAGTGCTCTATGAGCTTCACCCGTTCGAGGTTGCAGTGTTCCTCCCCAAGCTGGTCTAGTAGGATTTGGAGAGCTTCTTGTACTGGCACTTTTGTGAGAAGTGAGACAACATCGAAGCTTACTAGGACATATTCTGGCTGCAAGGTGATGCTTTTCAGTTTCTCCACGAAATGTGTAGAGTTTTTTTTATGTAGGAAGCAGGAGTTGGAATGACTGGTTGAAGCAGTTTTTTTAGATGCTTGGCTAGAAGATGGGTTGGAGAGCCAATAGCACTTACTATGGGCGAAGAGGAATATCTGGCTTGTGGACTTTGGGTAGGCCATAGAAGGCAGGTGTCCTGGGTTCTTTAACTACCAGGCGTTTCTTGACTTCTTCATTGAAGGATGACTCGGCTATGAGGTTTTTGGTTGTGGTCTCGATTTTTCTCAGTGGATTACGGCTTACACAGGAGTAGGCTGCATCAGACAATAGTTCAGAGATCTTGTTATAATAATCTTGTGAATTCATCACCACAGTGACATTACCTTTGTCCGCTCTAAGGACTTTGATCTCTTTGTTGTTTCGCAGCTCTCTCAAAGCTCTTCTCTCTTTTCTGTTTACATCGGTTTGTGGTGGTGTCGTCTTGCGCAATATTCTTGCTGTTTCTGCTCGAATTTCGTCTGCCGAGGAGTTCAAACACCTGACTGCGGCGCTAGAAGCCAATGGTTACAACAGGCGTGAGATACAGCAGACCATCAAGGCTGATTGTAAGAAAAAGGAAAAGGAAAAACTACATCATATTGCTGTACTGCCCTACATCAAAGGCACTACTGACCAACTGGCCCGCCTCCTCAGGAAACATGACATTCATACAATAATGAAGCCCATCAACAAAATAAGCAGTATAGTAGGATCAGTTAAAGATAAAACTCCACCCGAAGAACAAGCTGGTGTCTACAAAGTTCCATGTTCATGCAGAAAAGTCTACATAGGCCAAACAGGAAGGAAAATTACCACCAGACTCAAAGAGCACATACGAGCCCACAAGTATGAAAACTCGCAATCTGCCATAGCAGAGCACTCCATGAACAGCAGACACAGCATTGAATTTGACAGTTTTAGCACAATAGCCAACATAGGGAATTGTAGGCTAAGGACCATCAGAGAGGCCATAGAAATATTAAAACATCACAACAATATTAACAGGGATGATGGCTACAAATAAAATAAAATATGGGCACCTCTTTTCATGGAAAAATCTAAAACAACAAGAAATCAGAGGGAGTAGTGGGCAAACTCGCCAGGATTGGCTGCCAACACTAGCCAATCAGGAGGAAGCCTGCAGGTGATTGGCCGAACAGCTAGCCAATCAGAGAGCAGCACAGCAGAGACAGCTATATAAGGGGACCACCTTGCACCAGTAGGCCCCGGCATTCTCATTTATCACACACTCACCCGACCCATCCTCACATACGCTGCCCCCGTCTGGGGAACAGCGGCCAAAACACACATCACAAAGCTCCAGTGGTTCCAGAATAAGGTCTTGCGCCTTATTGTGGATGCTCCCAGGTACACTCGCACATCCAGGCTCCACGATGAGCTAAAGGTTGAGTACATCGTGGAGCACATACACAAACTGGCCACAGGAGTGTACAAAAAACTCCCAGAGTCCACTAACCCACTACTCAGGGCTCTGGGAGAGTATGATGAGGCACAGGTGTGGCGGAGGAGACGCCCTAAATCTCTCATTCTCCCTCCCCCACCCAGACCTGTGTGACAAGGACAGACAAAACGACCTGCAGGGCAGCACAATATGTTGTAAATATTGTAAATATACTGGCAATGCCAAGTACAAATGTATAATGTATGTATAATTTTCATTGCGACATGGGTGTAGGTCAGCCGTTCCGGACCGACAGGAAAATTTCTTCCACAGTTGAAGTATGTCGTCGGTTCCGGACCGTTAGGAGAATTTCCTACCCATAGACACGGCCTTACAGACAGGCCATACTGTGAATTGTAATATAGTAAACAACTGACGAATTCTTAAGGAAAAATTTTATAATATCAATAATTAAAATAAAAGCAAAAAACATAAAAAACATAAAAACCTAAACACATTTAAAAATCATATAAAAATTCATAAAAATTACAAAAACACTTCAAAAAATCCACAAAATCACCAAAAATATTAACAAACGTATATATTAATAAAATTCATTCTAAATTATGGATTATTATTCACCAATATGAAACTGTGTATTGCTGGCCTGCAGGACAAGTGTGTAAATTGTGTAAATTATGTAAATTGGTTAAATTGTTTAAATTATGTCAACACTGTAAATATTGACTCGGTTGAATATGCCACGAAATACTATTACTGTCATACTGCCTCACAAAAACAACAAAAACTGAACATATAGACAATTAGAGCTCCTCACGACACAAAACTATTGGTCTGGCAAGCTTCCTCACGACATCCACCAGGGAGGCCCTTGGCTTGTGGCTTCTTGGCGGCGGCCCTGACTTCCCTCGGGGGGTTGGTCGGGTGGAGCGGTTATGGCGGGGGTAACCGGCTGCTGTAAAAGGAAAATGCCTGGCGCTACTGAGTCGTGCTGAATTGAGTGACGTGTAAACCACCTCACTGATCATCTAACACACCACAGAACCATCTCATACTAGGCAGGCCCGGTGGAATTTTAGTCCCGCAGTATTGAGCTCTAAAAATCGCGTACGTAAGCTGCAGTAAGACCGCTGGCGCGAGCCTAAAAACTCCGCAAGTCTTGTGTGTTGGCTGCAACCTCTGGCGAGACTTAAAACTCCGGAAGTAGCAGTCACATATGACCTCCTCACAACAGCCTAATGCCTAAGCCACAACACCTGGCAAATGCAGGCATACTAAATGCCTGCAATATAGAGGAGGTCTCCAGCTATTGTGCGCGACGGAAGAGTGCAATGTGTCGGCTATATATTCAACTTGGTTGAGCTCCAGCTGCCGGACGCCTGGCTGTCAGCAAAGACATACAGAGCGTTTGGTAATGGACTCAACTGCCACAGTCCTCCCTGAAAAAACCCACAAATCTGTCTTCAAAACACAGACGAGAGGGAAAGTAGGGGAGGGATGAAACCTATCACCATTCACACCATAGAATACTGGACTCATCTCATTCATTCCATGATCATTTTCCCAAGGGAAATGCAGAAGCATAATTGCTTAAGCATGCAGAGGCACAAAAGAGAATAAATTAAATAATTTTCAAAGTGGTACGTGCCCACCACTTTACGGTTAGCGGTTAGCAGTAGGCCCCAGTCTGATCCTGCATCGACCTGAGGATGGCAGCTGCAAGATCTGCCGAAATGTTGTCCAAGAAGCAACACAAGATGCGGCTCAATCCCAAAAGCCAAGAAAAATAAGTTAGTCAAACCCGACCTATCATAACCCGACCTTATCTAACCCGACCTAACCTAACCCGACCTAACCTAATACGACCTGACATAAACTTTATTGCACTTATTGCACTTTGTTGCACTTAGTTGCACTATCATGCACTAAGTTGCACTTTCTTGCACCAAGTTGCACTTTCTTGCACCAAGTTGCACTTTCTTGCATCAAGTTGCACTTTCTTGCACTAAGTTGCACTTTCTTGCACTAAGTTGAACTTTCTTGCACTAAGTTACACTTTCTTGCACTAAGTTGAACTTTCTTGCACTAAGTTGCACTTTATTGTACTATGTTGCACTTTATTGCACTTTTTGCACTATGTTGCATTTTTCACTTTCTTTAACTATGTTGCACTTTCTTGCACTATGTTGAACTTTCTTGCACTATGTTGCATTTTCTTGCATTATGTTGCACTTTATTGCATTATGTTGCACTGCTATGCACTAAGTTGCACTTGCACTGAGTTCCTTTAGCGTGCATTATATTGACTAATTAAACTCAAATATCCCTAGTTAACATAAGTTAACCTAACCCGACCTAACCTAACCTAACTCGACCTAACCTAACTAGATGTTACTTAATACAACCTAACCCAACCCATTCTACCACAACCTAAACATATTTTGAACTAATCTAGGTTGTGCTTTCTTGCACTAGGTTGCACTTTCTTGCATAAGGTTGCACTAGGTTGCACTTTCTTGCACTAGGTGCACTTTATTGCATTCAGTTGCTTCAGCATGCCAGCATGCATTGAAATGACATACAACTAAGGTATCCCTAATTAGCATAAGCTAACCTAACCCATTCTAGCCTAACTCAACCTAACCTAACCCGACCTTACTCAACCTAACCTAACCCAACGTTACTCAACCTGACCTAACCTAACCCAACCTTACTCAACCCGACCTAACCTAACCCAAACTTAATCAACCTGACATAACCCAACCTGACCTAACCCAACCTTACCTAACTTAACCCAACCTTACCTAACTTAACCCAACCTTACCTAACTTAACCCAATCTAAGCTAATTCGACCTTACCAAATCTAAGCTTATCAGACCTAACATTACCCTACCTAACCTAAACCTACATAATCTCAACCTAACCCTACATAACCCTACATGACTTAACCCAACCTAACCCTACATAATCCTACATAACTTAAACCAACCTAACCCAATAAAACTTTAACCTACATAAACCTACCTAACCTTAACCACACCTAACCTTAACTCTACCTAACCTCAACTCTACCTAACCTCAACTCTACCTAACCTCAACTCTACCTAACTTCAACTCTACCTAACCTAACCCTACCTCACCTTAATTATTTTTCTTCTGAGTTATCGTAGGAAAGTTATAGCTATTGAGATTCGCCAGGCATTATGGCCAGTTGTAGAAACACTGTTCTCTATAGTCGGCAGGAAATGGTATTACAGGAATCTCGCTAATCTTGTGACCTTGAGTATTGATTGGATTACAAAGATCGATGACGAAAACTATAGAGCAATTTTGTCTTTTCGGGCTATAAATAGAGATGTAGTTTTGAGGAAACATTTGCAATATCATGAGGAACTAGAGGTTAGTTCACACCCTGCTTATACAAAATGAAACCATTTTTGTGTTGTGTGGAGAATTGATACAGACAGCAATAGTTTCAAGAAATAATGTAGTAGCTGACGAGACACGAGACATTTCACGAAAAGAACAGTTTATTTCACCTAGATATGTTAATGTAAATGATGGGAGGGAAACCACAATGGACCCTCCTATTGTAATTTTCACAAAGGGTACATACCTCTTAAAAAGTGCAACATAGGGGCTAGGTTTATTGGACATAGTTTCTTTATTTTGGCGTGTATGCCCTGCTCCTGCAATATGGCACGTATTTCATTACGAGGGAAACCATAATGGACCCTCCTATTGTAATTTTCACAAAGTGTACTTTACATACCTCTTAATGGGTGCAACTTAGGGGCTAGGTTTATTAGACATTGTTTCTTTTTTGGTGTGTAAACTCGGCTTGAGATCTGCTAACAGTAACACGAGCAAAGTTTTCGTTTTCTTGAGTAAGTCTCGACAGTTGTTTTTCGATGAACTCGTGGTTACACTGCTAACACAAGACAAATATATAAACTACAACGAAGTGAAACTCTTTGCATAGGATGTTCAAAATGTCGGAGGAAAAAAACCGAACTATTATACACACAAGTTTACAAATATCAATGCCGTCGCATTTTATAAACTTTTTATCAAGCGTATAAAATATTTAAGGCTTAATTTGAATTTCCTGATGTCTTGAAAACCTGAATCGCATGGAGGATTTTACAAATGACCTAGTGATCGCCAAAAACCGGTCGCTTGACTGAGCAAAACCGTCTTGCTGTACTCCAGCTCCAGCTGGTTATTTTTATAACTGCAAAAGGACGATAGACAAATAAATTGGATATTGAGCAACAATATAATGATGGGAGAGAGACAACAGATTGTCTGATTTACTCCTATATTCTTCACAGACACTGGCATAAAGTAATTTAATTATTTTTTTTTGGTGTATTACTTTGTAACGAAGTCGTTGCAGGTTGAGTTCGATATTTTAGATTTTACAATAATACATACTTAACATTGGGAAAAACCCCGTATTGCAATGGGAACTTACCCAATTTTTCACGTTAAATCACATTTGTGTACGTTCACTTCGCTATGTTCTACGTTTTATTTTACAGCCACTCCAACAGTTTTCAGAAATAGTTTATGAAACTGTTTTGGAGGATATTTTATAATTTATGTCGACATTTAAAAACATATGAAGTCTGTTTTGAAAGTAGCATACTAAACTTCTCCATGACGTGAATAAATATACTCTCATGGTTAAAAGAGAATCTCTATACTGTATGGGATACTAGAATCAACAATTTTGGTAACCTGGATAAACAACATAGGAAATCTCAAAGTGACCGTAAATTAAATCGTTCAAATGTTCGAGCAGCCAGCAGAATACGACGTTAGCGTATTTAGCAAGTCCAGTGGCGCCGGAGACGTCGGGGCAGCAGGCCCCCACCCCCACCAACTATTTTGTGGGATTAAAGGATGTGTTTTGAACCTTCGCCCAACATTTTTGGGTATGTGTAATTATTATTTATACAAGCTAAAGTCACTTACTAAATATCTGCCTTATACTCAATATTTATGTTTGGAAACATCTAAATTGCATCATCTTGTGCCTTGAGATTCAAAATTTTCTGGGGGACGACCCCCAAAAATCCCGTGCCTGTACATGTTTATTCGTAACGTACATGTGTCATTGCCCCTTCTCCCCACTCAAAGATTGAGTCTGAGCTAGTCGGAGAATAAAACAATATCCCGTTATTAGACAAGAAGGACACATTTATAAATGTCGTGTAACTTATTATAGTAATAATACAAATGGCAGGTGATTAACAAATATCCTGTCATTACATATTAGTTATCGTTGACTTTATTTCACGTGAAAAGAGGCGTACAGTGGCATTGTAAACCAAAGCGTCTGTAAGAAACGGGTGCTAATTTTCTAGCATGTCTATGTCGTAGAGTTATTTTGCGGATTACAGACAGACATGAAAGAGTACCAATTAACAATAGCTAGGGACAAGTGCTTTTCGCGAATAGATTTTTCCATCAGTTTGTTTCAAAGCCTTATGTATACATCTGTAGCTCTACTTGGGGGTTATTGGCAGCTTGTCTTTGTTTAGAGGCGTTACTTAGTTGACTGTGCCAATCAGAGAAAGGTTTCAATGACACCACACGTCTGTTATTAGCAGGTAGAACCACAAGACACTGAGAGTTAAAATCCTCCAATCATTCACTACGAAGCAGAGTTGCAGTTGTGCACATAAGACATGTAAACAAAATGTTGCAAAATTCTTTTCGCGAATATCACTGGTCACTAATCAATAGACCCTCAAGATTCTAAAATACCATAAAGTCTGCAACGCTTTTTCATTGGGGCATTCCTTCGATTGCGACACTGTTATTTAACTGCATTTCAATAAATAGAAAAAAATGTTACTTTTGTCTGGCTTAACATAAATATCTGTACTACGATTACGTGTACAACATTGTTGCATAAAAATCATCGGTTTTGGAACTACACTATTAAAAACTTTGGAACGAAACTAAAAAAAAAGTAACATAAGGAAATACTGGAATTCATTTTATATTTTACTGAAGATAACGAAGACACTTTGGCAGGCCAAATAGACAACGAATCCGTTCGACACAATTATTTTTCCTTGATACCAAACTTATTCTTAGATATAATGGTGATGTTCGGTGACAAATAATCTATTGTTGTCTCGCACAGCAGAAGCAACATTATCTAAGTTTATTTATGATGTTAATAATCGAGGCACCATACAAAGTACGAAATGGAGTCCGATCAGCATGGCATGGTCGTTTACATGCAGACACACGTCTTATAACGCAAAAGGTCAATTTTCAGTCATTCGTGTAAAATAATTGAATACTTAATTGAAAACACAACCGAGAGCATCATGTGGCGTATTACCTGTACCAAAGGTAAACATTGTAACATGCTAAACAAATTTGGACGAATAATTGGGTCTGCCGTCGTAAATGAAACGTGTGTTGTAGTCTGCTGCGTTTGAGCGATAACAATGTCATGTTATCAAAAAATGTTCATACGTACACATAAAACTCAAATCGTTATACTAAGATATATATCCTGATTACGGTTCGTCTAGATATCTCATTTAATAAAGAAATTTTCAGAAGTTCGCCACTATGTCAATATGAAAGGGGCTTGAACACTAATACAGCAATTTTGCTCTAACATGTACGCTGCTGAGTCTGGTGAAATTCTGAAAATCGTTCTTCAGAAATCTGAATGTGACAAAAAATTTCATTTAGCAGCCATTTTTATGTAATGAACATGACATGAATAAAAGCACACAAAAGTCAAGTCACCTTAGGCAAGTAGTACTAAATATGTACCAAGTTTGATGAAATTCGGAAAAAATATTTTCTTACAAGTGTCAACTTACTCGAAAATTATAAAAATGGCGACCATTTTGAAAAAAATTAATATGGCACGAACAAATAAATAAAAGTCAAGTCGCCTTACCAGGTAGTATATGTGTACCAAGATTGATTACATTTGGAATACGAGCTCAAAAGTTTTTAGAGGAGACACACTCATTCATAGACACACATGCATGCAGTTGATCTCATTTACCTACTTTTCCGTCGGAAAGTAGGCAAAAAAAGTGAAAATAATTATGTTTATTGCAAAAGCTCAGCCAATTTATCTGGCATTTCATATGTATAGATTTATTAAATTTTTTCTTTTATGCACACTAGAGTTTTACAAGATAATTGATACTATATTTTTTTATTCTACTTATTTGCGTATTATATTGTATTATTTTACGACTGTTTTGTTAACGGTAAAATGCAATGTGAAGTGTATTTTAACTCAAAGTAAAATATATAATGTTTACCCAAGGTTTATTTACTTTATTATTTGTAAACTTTTACCATTTATCTCATCGACCTGTTTATCTTGCTAGAATAAACGATTTGTAATTGTGATAAATTACCGCAAATAGATTTTGGTTCCTATATGCATTTGTTTTCAGTGACAGTACAATTACTTCAAAATTGCCGCGGATTTAAACATTGAAGTTGTTCCGCTCCGCATATATTCATGTGCGTTCGTGTGCGCGGAGTTACACTAAGGAGCATAAGGACACACACCCTGAACTTTCAGATGACAGGGTAGCAGGTAGAGATTCTGTTGACAACCAATCCTGCTCAACTTTTGGCTCCCAGCAACGTCACAGACCTGAGCCGGACAAGTACCGTTACTCCCAGCCCTCAAATCGGCTCCTTCACTCCCCTCACTAGTCCAAGCATGAAGAAACTATTTTTCTCGCTCGTGTTCTCTCTCTCTCCCTCCCTCTGTGCCACTGCCTCTCCCCGCCATCACCTTCTTTCAGTCCACTACTTCCATTGAATATGCTACTACCCTGTCTTTCCCAATACCGATGCGAAACGCTTAGATCCTGCTTTTTTTTTTGGCGAGCCCCCAAATCCCGCTACGCCAACGTGAGCCCCTGCACAGTTCTGTGGGCCCTCCGGCATGCATGTTAGTATCTAGGCCGAGTGGAGGATAGGATGCGTCTCAA
>PNEQ01056270.1:11033-40007 GCA_003012365.1 Medauroidea extradentata
ATGGTCGCATGCATCGCGGCTAAGCAGGGTTGTCTGGTGTCATGGCCGCGATTGGGGCCATGAGCACACCCCGAAAGAGGAAGGGTCTAGATGGTAGGGTACAGCAAACCAACAAAGCGAAGAGAGTGTTGGATAAATCTGTACGACAGTCGCGGAGGATAAATTAATTCCTTTATAGGAGCTAGGGCAGGAGATAGTATAGGGCAATAGTTAGTTAGCGAAGATAGACTTGGTATGAATTAAATGTACGGTGAAATGAAATGAGTCGGGCCGCTACTGGGATATAACCAGGGCCGTATCGTAGTCATACGGCCCTGGTGGCGGGTGACAGAACTAAGCCACCCGCCCGCAGATGCCAGCCATCTCTCTGGAACACAGAAAAAAAAGGTCAGTATTCCAGGTACAAGAGAAGAGAATTATTGCACTCTCGTTGGATTAATATTTATTTCGAGCTACGCAGCCTGGCTGCACCTGGGCGCACCTCAGCCTCGCATCGGCCAGTGTCACCCAGTACACCAGACTGAAGTCGCGATGCTGCACTCTGTTTTGTCGCACCGAGTGCAGCGTTCTAGTCGTAGTAGAATAACATGTATGTTAATATTGACTTAATTTAATTTAGTGAGTTAAGTGTGTTGAGCTGTTACTCAGTTTCGCGGCATTTATTTATGTGTAATCAGTACTATAAGGCGGTCGTTGAGCTAGGATGCTTTTTGGCCACTTGTATTTTTGGACCTTATTTGGGTCGTAATTTCCGAGGTTGGATATTTTTGGGTTGATAATTCTAGCGCATTCCGCGTAGCATTTTTGAGTAATTTTGATGAAATGGTTACTTAAGGTATCCATTTTTAGTTCCTCGTGGAGGCTAGTTATAGGGCAGTACCTGGGAGCATCTGATACAATTCTCAGACATTTGTTTTGAAATACTTGAAGTCGTCTGATGTGTGTTTTTGCTGCGTGGGCCCAGGTGGGCGCAGCATAAGTTAAGCTCGTCAGCGAGGGCGAGCACTCGGAGAGCGTGGGTCGTGTGGCCGACGACCACAGTGTCAGCTGATTTAACTTCCTCCAGCTCGGCGTCTCAAACATGCAGAGGGCTCTGTAGTCGTTCCTTACGCCTCGATGCACACATAAGACACTCGCCAGGGATATCGGGCACCTGGATGCCCACTTGAAAATACAAAACACTAGGTAAATTGGTAGGCTTTCAGGATCCTGTAACCTTAAGGGTATTGGACCCGTAAAATTTAATTTGTTTAATATTTGTGCCAAACACTGTTCAACTTTTGCACATCAGATAACACGTCATTTCCCAAAATAAAAATAGGCCCCATAGTTTTTGCATAATCACTCTTCAAAGTTTTAAAATGGCCATTGCGGTGTAGCCAAAAAAAAAAAGTAATTAACTAATAAATTAAAAATTACAGTAACTGATAGTCAGTGTATCGATGCATTTTATGACATTGTTGACAAAAGTTAGTTTCGAAAATTTCAGTAGTAGCCAAAAGTCAAAGTTATGCAAAAATTTACTCATTTTCATCAATTAAAAAAAAAACGTATCGCTTTGTGTTCACAAAAGTGTCTTGAAGTAGCTCACATCATTAAGAATTAATATGAATAATCTTGTTTCTGCAAAATAATTTTTTTTTATTTTGGCTACACCGCAACTGCCATTTTGCGACTTTGATGGGTGATTATGCTAAAACTATGGGACTTATTATTTTTTATTTGGGGAAATGTCATATCATCTGATGTGTAAAAGTTGACCAGTGTTCGACACAAATATAAAATTTTGAATTTTTACGAGTCCAACGTCCTTAAGGGCGTCGACTACCCGCGCGTAAGAGATTCAAAAGGGACGGAGCAGTAAGGTCGACATTGAAGTGCGCATCAAATGCCATGTCGCCTCAACGAGACAAGGGCTGAACTAGTGCACTAGGTTCCCGCCGAACGGTTTTTACTATGGAATATTAAACGGTGACCATATAATTTTATTGGTGGAAAGTCTGCAATTAGGTTGCAATCTCGTTTTCACATACATCCGGTTAGTACATTTTGAAGTACGGAAGTCTGAAAAGGCCTTTGTAACCATGTAGGAGGGCTTACAAACAATGTTTTAATGAGCGTGGAGTCTTAAAAATGAGGTTCCGTCCTTGTTTGAAGTTTGTTTTCTTTTCGTACGTTGGCACAATGGGCACACGTGAAATAGTTTCGTAGAAAAATCCTGTTTGTGAACACACTACAACGCATTTGAAGCGTGGGATAGGCAGCCGCCTTAAGGCTGTAAATCGGCAAGCCAATAAATAACACGCATACTTACTGAGTCAGTTATTATTGAGAAATCACAGTATATCCATACAACACAGTCACTATGGCGGTGGCTGAAGCGGGCCCGAACCTATGCCCGCCTGGTAAGCGAAGCTGCACGGTGAAAACAACTTCGCAGGTTGAATGAAAATGTAAGTAGAGTTAAGCCCCTGCCGAAAAGATCATTTAGCAATGTACGCGGAACCAAGACGAGCAACAAGTCTGTGGTAGAATGTATGCTGCTTCGACCGCTACTAAGCCACATCTAAAATAATTTAACATGTAAAGCCCTATGCTTGCTAGCGCCCTGGCTGCGAGGTAGGCAGCGCCCCCAACCGTTTACACTTGATGGAAGAAATTAAAGTATTTGTAGCATTTGTTATGCTTGATGAAGATATAAACTGAAAACAAAAATGATTAAAATAGACCTATCAGGTATCAGAAATTTACTTTTAGGCCTTGGTTGATCATATATCAACGAAAATACCTAAATATTTGACCTAAATATGTGCAGCTCATATTTAGGCTATATTATAGTATAGTAGTGTTAGAGTAGATTTCTACTGCTGAGATCTACACTGTGAGAATGTTAGAGATAGTTTGAGAAAATAGTGGATACTTTGACATCCTTAGAAAATAACTTTTAATTTGAAAATGAAATTAACAATACTGTGAGTTTTGAAATACTTAGGTTTATTACCAATAAAATCAAATTGACTAATTTTGTGATGCTTTTCAATTAAGTCAGAAATAAAATAACTAGACTCCCTCACACTATGGGTGCACTGATATTCCAACATCATTTAAATATTTACAGGTTCTGTAGTTCTTGTAGTTACGTAAAATTTAGTAGCTCATTAAACTAATAGTTTGTCCGGCTAGCAAACTTAGTCGCAGAGGCGTAAGAGAACTTTCTCCCAAACCTCTGGATACGGCAGTAATACGAGTTTCATAACAAATTGGTCTGAATTTCAACATGATTAAAGAAAATTTCACTCGTTATCTGGTTACTTAATATTTCAGACATTTTAATGCAAATGAAGTTTTACAGTTGTCAAGAGAAAAGACAAAAGCACTTATAACAAGTAGGCTGGTACAAAAGTTTGTTCACAAGATGTCTTGAGGCTCCAACATTATTAAACCTGATACTAATTTAATTACTGCCTCTTCTTAAGATGGCTAAGAATATACTGTTATATGCTAGCCTAAGCACTCTCCCTGTAGTGCCCTAACAAATTACGATGGCGGCAGATATAAAACCCTGGCCATCGTAGAATCTCACCATGGTACTTAACAGTTCGAAGGTTCAGGGAGCAAGAAAGGAGGAAGAAATCCTCTCGTAAGACCAAATATGAACTAGTACTCAATAAAAACAATAATCAATTAAATTAAAATATACATAAAATATTGTGAGAGATTTCCTAGCAAACAAAATGAAATTTAAAATCAAATTAAATAATTATTGCAATCAGGTTGGGGTTTAAAATAATAAATATTAAAATACACGACTTAATTTCAATTAAAGTTCACATACACAAATATTACCTTGAAGTGTCCATTGAAGTAATGAAATAAATAATTAACATAAAATATACTGTAATACTATTACAAGACGGTTTCATGTAAGTTAAATGAGAAGAAGCTTCGTTCAGAACGTTTTTGGATTGTGTACAACCTTTCCAATTACCTGATTATCTTTCGGTGAAGTACTTCTATGTCAGTAACCAAGGACTTATACTAATAATATCAATAGTACAGATAGGTCATTTATGTCTCGAGGGTGTGCTCATTTAGTTACTGTAGAATGCTGGAAGTATCAGTGTGTGTGAGATGGCAAAAAAAAAAAAAAAAAAATTGTTCGGTGGGATATTGTGTGTACAAAAGTGTGCACCAAGAATATTTTTAAAGTGCAAGGTTTAATTCTTTCGCGTCTTTGCACAATACTTAAACTATTCAAAATTCCCGGGTCCTAGTAGCATAGAATATCACTTTGTATGTAAACGTTGCTACTTAATTAATTAATCAAGAATTCCGTGAAGTAGCTCATATGCTCACACAGGTGTAACATGTGTCGTGTATTTTAGTTCATGAAAACACTACCAAGCGGTTTAGTTTTTGCGACGGAGTTTCTCCAGGTTAATACATTTCACTCTATTTTCCTGCGTTTCCAACCTCAAAACGTAGAACGTGTTCAGGTTTTTCTTACTTATGTACAATTATTACATGTTGTTGAAATGGTAGTTAATTCAGAACAAACATGCATATTCAATTATTATTTTTAACCATGTGCTGTTTTAATAAGTATTGGTTTTACTTCTCCTGCAGTGAGGCACCCACAAAGAGACCTGTTAGAGTGCAGGAGGAAAATGCTAGGAAATATCTTACGTATATGCTGTCACACGTCGCAGCAACGCTGGAGAGATAGAATGCCTTTGACAGGATTTTTGTCGAATAGCACAGTTCATAAGTTAACTAACTTTACACCTCCCCTCATGAAGACCTCACAGCGGTATGTTCGCACGTATTGTACCTATCGATATGACCTATACCTTCCCTAAAAAAAAAGAGATGAATGGAACGGAAACAGAGGACTGGAGGTAAGAAATGAGAAAACTCGTGGAATAACGTATAATTTTGTCAGCAGAAAGAAAAACCAAATATCCAAAAATTCAAATGCCAACTAACTGCAAGTTGTTCAGCTAATTAAATCCACTAACGTGAATCAGTACTGGGATAACGTAATGGGACAGTCACTACTTTTATGTTTGTGCCTTATATTATAAAGCATGTAAGTCACAAGAACTGTACTGCTACGAGTTAGCTAATCCTAAGACGGGAGAAATAATAGGACATTTTAATGTCTCGGCTTTGAAAGTTTACATAACACCTGTTTCGCAGGTGGAGGTGCTGATATTGTTTTATCAATATTTGTCACTTGGATTTGATACTGCATGGCGTGACAACGCACGTGGGAATTCACCGGAGATAAGCTTACGTGAGGAGTTAGTCTTGTTTGCGTCAGGGAGGGAGTCGTGTTTTGTCTGCTATTGTTATTACAGTAGATCCAGCGAAGGCAAATCCCGCGTCCACATATTGCTCTAGTCAAGAATAAAGCCAGGGTACGTGTGCAAACCACACGTATGTAAGGTACCTTTTCATAAAAGAAAAAGTAGAAACGCGACAAAAATTTCTGAAGTATGTCGAAACCAGAAAATTCTTAGCAGACGTTGTTACTTTGCCTAAAACAATACTGAAGAGTTGTCGTGTAGCTAAGATAGGGGCTGAAGTTACTATCGTGTTGTTTTCCAGTGTCTTGTGTGGAATTTCGCCAGTTTAAAATTGCAATGTTCTGATGCCAATTTCGACCGTAACTTACTTTGTAAAAGCTGATGCACAACAAAAGAAAACCTAGTGAATTGTGTTTATTATAATTTGCTAAACAAAACTGCATACATAAGTGAGCAGCGTGGTTTTTATTTTGTTTGTATGCATTTATAAAGGACACAAATGAATAAATAGAAGAGAGAGGATTATGTTCAGGGAAGGCTTTGGGAAAAAAATGTGTTTGTATGTCACGGGTAAACTTTTCATTGCGATATAGATGACTTACAATACATATTCAAATAAAAACTTTTCAAAGGTATAAGACATTCACACAAACTGTAGACAGTCATTATTATCCGATTCACTGAGATAACAACACTTGAAATATAACCAAAGTTAAGAAAAAGTTGTCTATTTACCTAAAATGTCTGTGAAATAACACCATTTTGAAAAAAAAAAGACGACAAAATATTACTAGTTTTACGTATTGCGACTAGTAAGTACATTTTGACAAAAACTATTGATCGCGTGAGCTGATTTTGTCTACAAAACTGTTGATGTAACAGTATTATTTACATTTGGCGCTTTTATTAGGTTTGCAGCTTGGAAGTTACACTATATGAAACAAATTACTTACCAACGTTACGGTAGCTTTTTTCGAAGACGCATGTAACATTTGGAACCGAGAAATGGTTTCTATGATAAACGTTTTTACAGACTCTGGAAAACCGAAATCTGGACGTCGAGGTCCGAGAATCAGGATTACCGAAAACCGGAATTCTTATGATTTTGATTCCTTGAATATGATAAATCAGCCGAAGAAAGTGTGTCATTGTTCAAGTTTGGCGGGCGTGAGTACATACGAACACCTGCAGTTGTTTATTGTTTCGTTAAGTCAGTCTTAAATCTTACCAAGATACGTTGGTTTACAATCACTGGCGAGGTTCTAAGACTTAGTGAAACATTTAATATTATCTATTTTTATCTGCCACAATCAAACACATTATCTATAATTCTGTTGTTAGTATACATCAGAACAGGTGTCCTCTCAAATGATACTATTATCTTCTCTATGATAATTATATGACAATTGTAGCATTTAATTTTTTTTTCGTACGTAAGAGAATTGCTATGTAAACAAGACCACAACGTACATAAGAGAGACAATGTTGGCACTCCATAGCTAAGCATGTTTGTTTACGTGATGGTTTATTGTACTACTTGTGATTAAACCCAGTCTTCTGTTGCGTTTTCTTCGCATGATGGAATAAAAATAACGTTTTTGAAGCTGCGTCATGTAGCTTGAAAAGGCCACATTTATTTCACTAAGGTGCGGTATACAGATGCGGATTCAGATAAAAAAGTGATTCTTTACGTTCGTCATTTTATGCATACATCAGTGATGATTTTGACTGGTGTAATTAGTTGATATTTATGTAATCTCAAAATGCATATGTCAGAAAATAATTTTTCAAAAAAGGTCTGTTGTTCAGGTAAATAATGATGGTTTAATATTACTATGAACATTTCATTTTGCACGTGTTTATGCAGCATAGTTTACACACATCGTAATCTGTATGTATAAAAGAAATCACTCTCTCAGACATCAAACTGCAGCCCAAACCGCTGGGCCTATAAATTTGAAATTTTTTGCGTGGTTTCCCTTTAGGTCGTAGGCGACCACTAAGAAGGGATTCTTGAAACTTCGTCCGCTAAGGGGGTGGGAAGGGGTGAAATGTGTTTCATAAAATTTGTCTACATAGTTCGAACCCGACGACTTATCGTCGTAAGTTTTACTTCAATGGGTGAATATTAACAATAATAAAAAAGTATTAGCCAAATTAAGTTTTTTAAATTCAATCATTAAGGGGTGAAAAAACCTGGCATGTGTTTTCGATTAAATATCGATTTCTGTTCTAACCATTCGGGATACAGAGTTGCTTATTACTTCAGAATTATGCTGATTTTTTGAAATACCACGAGACGTATTGTTGTACACCCTCATGAGCCTAGGAAATTTATAATTTACTTTAACTAGTTTTCATTAACAATTTCGACGTTATGTAGCGAAGTTGTTTGTTGCTCCGGTCTATTGCTCGGAAGGTTCTGGAGGCAGATTAAATATCACGTTTTATGGATGGAACGCAAAATTTGCACCTGCGTTGCGTCTGCTTGCACTGCTTTGGAATTATGTACTCACGTAATGCCACAGAAGAAGCATTTAACTTGCTTTGCGCTTGAGTTGCGCTGCGTCGGTGCAAATAAAAGGTAGTGATATTTAATCGGCCCCCTGGGCTCTAATTCCATTAACGGCTGTGCAAACGTGCAATTCTGTCAAAGAACTGCAATGCATATGAAAATAATGCACTTTTGATGAAGTCGTTCAGTAGTGGTAAAATGGATTACTACACTACACTATTTACTAAAGTTTCTTGACAGCGTCAGCCCGAGGGTATAGGTGCACCTATACCCTCTTACTAACCTCGAGGTCGAGGCACCAAATACGTTTGTATTTCTGCGAAACATTATCTCGTCAAAACTCCCTTAATGCCACTAAACTTCAACTGTAAAATTTGAAAAACAAACATGTAATAGAGGGTACCGCCAACAATGCTTGTGGTCGGAGGAAATTAGTCTTCATACCACGTAAGCCACGTATTTCATTCGACTACCCTCTTACTGTTAAGCGTCTGTGATTAGCCCACGTCAACTTTGATGTTCACTATAAATAAGGCCCATGCGAAGTCACTGTTAGTGGCAGGACTGGAGAGATTGATTTTCTCACGGACAGCTATAGCTACTTAACCTGCTGCAAAGTTAACTCAACTAGCAGCTTGGTCATTCTAACACTTGAAGACTGGACTACGTATCTGGTGTACAAAGAGGTGTATCAGTTAAAGCAACCTATGAGTTACGAGCGCGAGTATAGCAGCTGACGCACTCCTAGTTTCTCTCGACACTCTAAAAAATAGTCTGTAAATTTACCAGACGTGCGTATAGGAGCGCTAAGAAAGTGGGTATGGTAGAATAGTTTCCCAGACATCCATGGTAGCACTCCTAAACCTTTTTATTAAACAGTCAAATGTATACTGAAGTTACCAGACTTGTATTGTAACAAGTGTTAAAGTGTGCATATTTACAAGGCGGAAGTATGGTAACTGTCCCATACTGCGTTTGGGATAATAACTTCCTAAATATTTCAGGGTTTTTTACAGTGTACTAAATACAACTCCACAGCACATTTTTGTGGCCTTAGTAATTCCAAGACCGCGGTATACATAGAGTTTTAAACGCAAGAAACCATGGTTTGTTACGTTTTGCCATTTGCATTGTAGAATGAGTATATGGAAGTTGATGCTAATTTTCTAACGTTCCCGTCAACCACGATAACGATCTTACACTTTCGCTCAGTGTAGACCAGGCCTATTTGCGGCTCAAATTGTTAAATTCAATTGCTGATAAATTACTATAATTTTCACAAATATGTATTATCAGAAACCATATATATTGACTGCTGTAACTAAATATATTGGCGGTGCGTTTTTTATAGCTATAGCCAGCAAACGTAAACAAGTTCCGTGGGAAATTCTGCGTTAGGTCTCGTTCACAGTTAAAATCCGAGAGAACTACAGATACCTAAGAAGTTTTACAAGGAGTGGGAAGAGTGAATGTGTTATATTTACCTCCCACCGTAATTTTCATAACCCTGCGTAATTTAGTTGATAAGCTCATGTAAATAAAAATTTTATTATTTCATAATTATTTTTAAAAATATGTAAAATATTTTTAATGGCTGAACGTTTTATATAAACTGTAAAAAGGTATAGCTGTTACAATGTGTAAACATATAAAATTGTATGAACGTTTTCTGGAAAATTGATCAGATGGAATTATTATTTCTTTGCTAAGAAAGATAACCATCCAACATTGTATGACACAGTTATATAAGTACTTTTGGTATTAGTTGTTTGAGCCTAGATTTTATTATTGGGCCTACAACCAATAGCAACAGTACGACATCCTATGAAGGAGAAAAACATACAGTGCGTTTTAACATGCATGCAAATTATTACTATAAATAAATTTACTTTACAAACCTGATTTATGAATCTGTAATTATTTATTATTTACAAGACATTAATTACAATACATAAACAATAAATTGATATAATTATTTTGCTGCTTTTGCTAAGAAAATGTAGAGACTAGGAAATTGTTTGCACTTAACTATATCTTTTCTTCACACACTTACCACATTCGTTAGACTGTATAAAATTACTAGCAGTGCGCCCGCGGCTTTGCTCGCGTGTTATACTCATACTTTATAATATTTACTTTAATTGAAAAACCTCTTTGTACACAAGATAGGTAGTTCAGTCATCATATACTAGAACGACAAATATGCTAGTCGAGTTAACTCTGCAGCAGGATAAGTAACTATAGCTGTCTACGCAAAAATCAGTCTTAAGTTTGTCCCTGCCACTAACAGCGACTTCTCTTGGGCCTTATTTATAGTCACAGCAAAGTTGACGTTGTGTGGTGATTACAGAATCTGAAATGTAAGAGGATAATCGAATGAAATACGTAGTTTATATGGTATTAAGACTGATTTCCCCCGAGCACAGCCATTGGTGACGGTACCGACAGTTACACATTTTTTTTTCAAAACCTTCACTTGAAGTCAAATAGCATTAGAGAGTTTTGGCGGAAGGTTCCGAAGAAATGTAAACGTATTTGGTGCAACCAACCTTGAGGTTAGTGATATGGTATATTATGTGGGCTGATGCTGTCGAGGAACTTCAGTATATAGTGAGCTGCATAATCCATTTCACCTCTTTCGAACTTCATAATCCAAATTGCACTAATTTCATCTTCCTTCCAACTTTTGTGCCAGACTTGCCCGTTTGCAATGCCTTTGAAGGAATTTAAAAAAAAAATATACCGGAGCCAGAAACAACTGCGCCACATGCGTCGAAATTATCCATGAAAACTAATTAAAAAAATAAAATATTAATTTCCTGGGGTCATAGATGTTGTTCAACAACACGTATCGATATAACTGTAGAATGAAACTAATGTATAATTTATTTCTCGCTGGTCGTATTTTCTTTTCGGATCGTCTACAAGCTAAGTTTTCTTCTTAATTATTAAATTATCTCATAAAATTAAAACCCTTTCAGTACTTTTTTAGGTACTTACATAATCATCATTTGACGCGAATAACACGTCAATATCTCTCCAGTTTATCTGCCAGTTTGATGTCTTTTCACTCTTTAGGTGTAGAATTTCGAAATATCTTAGTTTCACATCTTAAATATTTCTATAATTATCCACATGAAGTGAAAATCACGACGATAGCCCGTTCATTCAACGCAAAATCGATCATTCACTAAAAATCACCCACACTACCTGTACAGTACCGAGAGTTCAACAATTTTTTTTTAAAAATCTTAAAACTTTTTTGTGACTATCTACCTAATCATCATCCTTCAGCAAACATAAACTGAATATTTCCATAGGTTCGATATATATCGAGGATTGATCTAAAACCCATTCCAGATTTCAGGTCCATTAACCTCCTAAGTGACTGAATTTAAAAAGAAAACCTTGCATCATGTTTTAGATTAATATACTGGTGTCTCTTGGACGAGGTTAAGGCTGGGATGGTCCCTACCTAAAGCTGGTCCTGACCTATTCCTACCTAAAAAAAAAAAAACAGTCAATCTGCTGGAGGACTCAGTCTGTACATATGCCTGAAGACGAAACACAATATCAGTTCTCGAAACATAGCATTTGTTGTCGTCATGAGAAACTTAATATTTTTCGTATGTTTTTGTCTGTGTTGTGTCTTGTCTGTGTTCACATCCGTTCACGGCTCGTTATTTGTGTCGCCGTTGTTCATCCACTTGGTGTCTTCTTCACCCCCCTTTTTTTTTTGTTGGTTTTGTATTATTTTTTTGTCTGTCTTCTTTTGTTGTGCTTCCCCAGTCGACTATTTTTCACTTGGGAACTCATTTTGTGTTGTTTATATCTGTTTTTGTCCTTTTGTCGTCTCCAGAGAAATGGCAATTCCTGTCAGATGTCTGTTGACTACATCTTACTGGCGTTTCTTGTTTGGTTTCTCGTTTTATTGTGGGTTTTTCTGCAACACGGCAACATTCGCCCGCAATGACGTATGTCAATAAATTGTTATGTTCGTAAAATAATGTTTTGAACGTAACTTGCATACGAGTAAGTCTTGGTTTCTGTAATTAACGAAATGATGTCGGAAATGACTGAGACGAACAGACGAATTAAATTCGCACAAAAATGCTTTACGCTGATAAAAATAATGTTATACTTGACAACTGATCCACAAACAGAGAGCAAATATTTCACCAAATGTTAATCACAAACCGCTTGGTACAGTTAGTATAGCTTTTGACTGACGCCAAATCCACCTCTGCTGTAACTAAATATATATTCATATATATATATATATATATATAATCAAGTGTTGTTTCATACTCTAACAATAATGTTGTATCACAGGAAGGGGAAGAAAGGTAACTGCATTTTGTTCTAAACACGGCTGGAAATACAGCACGACAGAACACAAAAGGAAAATATATCAGCACTTAAATATTATTTGCAATTTTTTCGAAAACAACATAGTTTTATAGGTGTGAGAGAAATGCTTGTTCAGTGACAATGATGCTTTGCAAGACAAATTTAGTATAGTTTAGGTGCTACTTGTGGTTTCAAGCAGGCAACGCCAAGGTAGGCAAAATTTCTACATATTTTCCCAGACCATGGGTACAGCATTTTGTCCCTTGATACATTTTCGGATGAGTAGAAGGAAAAAGAAACCACCACGACAAATCTGCATATGTATAGCATATTACTGCAGCATTGAACGGGTGTTAAGTTTTCGTGATTGACAAATTAAATAATATAAATATGTGGCAAAAAGTCACTTCAAATTCTTATTTCCTTCAAAATATCAATACTGAAGGTAATCACACAAACTTATTGCTCCTACATTCTGAATATGTTAAGGTATTTTATGGACGGAGTAACTGTTCCGTGAAGAGTGTTGAAAAAATTATTCTACGGCTGTCTGCAGTTTACTGTTGTAATTGCTGCGGAGAAAATTTCTCAATTCTCAGAGAAGGAAAACTATATTAAAAATCGGATTACGTCCTTCATTGAACTAAGGTATGCCCAAATTACCACAGCACAGTGTTTTCTGCGACCAAACGGTAGTAGCACTGACAGAAAGGATGACATTATTAATGAATTTCCCTACGAAAATGAATAACCACAAAAATACGAACTCCCTTGAGGGTGAAGAAAGCACACGTATTTTACAAATATGTATCGCTTCTTACATAAGTGATTTCTACTAGTCTATATATTTGCTGATTACAGCCAAATTAATGAAGTTACCAAAATTGTACCTACAGCCAGTAATATAAAGTACTATGGGTTGATTAGCATAAACAAAATGGTTTTAGACCTTGGACACGAAGAGTGGGTACTTACAGTGTAAAGTGTCCCAGAAGGATAAGGAAAAGACTGCGTTATGTTTGAGGGAAACACATTTGTCAGTTTAATGCTATGCCATTGAAACAATAAAATACCAGCAACCAGCACTACATTGTATTGCTTGATGGAAAACATCCCATTATAAATGTCTGCCAGGTTTAACTTAATTATTTTTTGCCCCAGATAAAACGTTCAGTGAGCACATGATATAACGAGATTTTATGTTCCTGAAAGTTGTTGCAGGTCAGTCTTTAGGTGCTCTCCGAAAAGTGTAATCTAGTTTAGGGAAAATAATTCTTAATTTCTTGGTGTCTACCTGTGGGCGATGGTCCAACAAAAGGCCAAAACTATTAAGAATTGACCTCAACCAGCTGACAAACTTGATTGTTCCTTTTGTTTCCTTGGTACGTTATCATTTGATAGCTATTTTGTGTATGTGTTGGCTATCATATATCAACAGTTGCCATTTTGAAAAAATCTATATAGTACCGTCGAAATACATAAAATTAAAGTCATCTTTGTATGTAGAACACGTATACCAAGTTTGTGGAAATAAAATTAATTTCCTCAAATATGTCATACTAAGCTTAAAATATAAAAACGGTGGCCATTTTTAAAACCTGAAAGTGTGTTAAAATACACAAAATTAATGTCAACTTAAACATAATTAGTGGCACGTGTATACTAAGTTAACTAAAATTCGGAAAATATTTCCTGAAATGTCATACTGCACAATAAATAAAAAATGGCGGCAATTTAGAAACTATGTTAACTGCACGAACGAAATGCATATAAGTTTATTCATCTTACTCGGTTATTTGTGTGTACCGAATTTGATACACTTCTGATGTACGGTTTCTTAAATATCTAGTTTGATCGAAAAAATATAAATTGGCCACAATTTTGAAAATATGAAAAGGACATTTTATAAAGGTCAAGTCGAGTTACAATGTTATACGCGTGTATAAAGTTTGATGAAATACGATCCACTGGTTGAAAAGTTTTTAGGGACACACACACATATAAATACACACACCAGGACGCTCACCGATAGGAAGGTGATGTCATAAGCCTACTTTTGCCTTCGGAAAGTAGGTTAATAAACGACGTTGCCCGAGTCGAAGACTTAAGAAGCATGGGGTACATTCCTTTACTGAAACGTATATATGTTAGATGTATGTTAACAAATTGAAAACTGGCCGTTCTTTCTTTAGTTTTTGTATGCCTGTGGGATTTATCTGCTACTCGACGACATTCTCTTTAAATGTCGTATGTCCATAAACACTGTTCAGATTATAATATCAATCCACTGAAGAAATCGTTCAAAGATAACGTTTTCAACATAATAAGGAACTTTTGAAACATGAAGAATAAAACGCAGAAGTAAATCAGTTGTAATTATTCCGACCAAATTTTTTTTATTCGATAATCAAAAATCGCAGATAAACCGCACCAGACAAGCATATCGGGAATTGAGCAGATTGGTTATGCCATCCCGTGTGAAATGTGCCCCGTCGCGTTCGTAACTTAGATGTAGGGGTGCAAGAGCCTATTTCAGGGACACACTGAAACCGCCCTGTTGCAGGCAAAGAAGATTTCATAGTTGCCTCACTCTTTATCGCAATACACAACTTTCTCCACGTCCTATACAATTACCGGGAGATTTTCAGTTCATTACTTTTATTAATGACTTGTTACCAGGGTTACGCAAGTATAACATATAAGGTTCGTATCATCACAACCTGTGTAATATGGGCTTTATACGTAGTTTGTAACTCAGTCCACGTATTATAAATAACCACTCGCTAACATAGCGAGACCTGACTGAAATGAAATATGTATAGGCAGCTTGCAAAAATACTTTCAGATTGTCAAATAATCCTACTCCACGGGCAACTAGGCAGCTTGCCAATTTATAGCAATCGATATTTGTACAGTGCTATGACATGGCACACCATTTCGGTACAATACGTACCTTTTAATATTACGATGATGACGACAGAGGGACCGCCGCTTCCTCAGCTAGTTAGTCTCCTCGATGACTAAGGACCGATATCGTAAACCTCTTTCGAATGACAACCAGCTGCTAACCCCATAGAGAAAGCATTGGTGAGCAGTTGGTTGTCATTCGAAATAGGTCTATAGATACGGCCCTAAAACTGACGGTTTCCACTTGGCCACCTCACCTGACGCCAATGTCCACGATGCTGACTCAGGGAACTTCTTGACTCCACCATGTCGAGAATGTTCCAGAAGCTAACGACAGAAAATATAATACGTGTAGCAATGTACTGTCCCTCTCTGCACTGCAACCAGTACAAGGATTCGTATCCAAAATACGTAACTGAGTCAGGTGGTGCAACGATGCCACGTTAGGCTCGCATTCAGGACAACCCAGGTTCCTGCCGTCAAATGATTTATACTTTGTATGGTTTCGTGAATATGCTCCAGGCGAATGCCAGGATAGTTACTTAACAAAGGCCATGGCCGACTCCTCTCTCGGCTGCTGTCACTGTACCAAGTTATGTCTCACCGTCTCTAGTGACCTGGATGTCGAAGAGACATGCAGCATACTTACCTTACCAAAATATATATGATACGCAATATTCAAAGGAGATCGGGCGTAGGAGAAACAACGTTAAATTTGGCCAGATAATATTCTTCACAAATTTATACAACATTCGGAACGTTGTATTGAAAGTTATAATGATATACGCGTAATCAACTTCCACACCATCCATACACTGGGCCTGAGTCCCCTTTCTCTGTCGTACACCGACGTCCTTTAAAAAACATCACGAGGCAATCTTGACGGCTGCCCACGCGATAAACCAACACTCCCGTTACCTGGACTGTGACGTCAGCTTGGTACACGCGCGCTGCTCAGCGGAACTGCTTAATAAATACAGGGTGTAAGGAAATTAATAGCCCAAACTCCGGGAGGTGATTCCTCATGAAAAATGAAGTCGACATTACATGAGACACTTTTTAAAAAAATTGAATATTAAGGGCGGAATAAGCCCTTGAAAATCGAGTTTGATAATCGTTTTTTGTCAAAAATTAAAAAACAGTTAAGAGTTAAATTACGATACTTTTAATGGTGTTACGTATTATTAAGATCTTAAACGTGTAAAAGTTTCAGCCTTCTAATCGTCCCCTTTTATGAAAATAATAGGGGTTGCCTCCCTTATATCGCATAAAATTACGTTGGCGTTACGATTTGTGAACATTACATGTTGTCGTATTGGGCTGTACACCGTAAGGAACAAAAATGTTCCTCTTGTCGCAAATGCCTAGAATGCACTGTTTACCAGAAAATGAACACAATTGTTCTGTACCTGGTATGTAGGCAAAATGTGCTACATCCGATAAAAAAAAAATGGGTTCGGACCATGCTCTCAGGAAAATACAATCCGTGATGCAGTTGTTGAAGCACGTCGCCAAATGCAGTTACATAAGTGTAAAAACAAAAACATGCCGATGCGTGATTCGGTTAATTTGGCAACAACTGTTGTTTAGCAAAATGTACAGAATATGATTATTTTTAAGACAGGCATCCGCGAACGTCTATTTCGCTAAGAAATAAATAATATCGTATCGGGAATGCACCCTAGGGGCGGGGATAACTCCAAACTGGTTGGTGGCATTCTGATTTTGGGCCTGTACGCTGTCATCATCTCTGCATTGTGACACTGGAATGAGACCGTACGAGGGAGCTTTGCCGGAATAAAAGGGTGGGAAACGGGAGTTCTCTGAGAAATCCTGCCGACCAGTGACATCGTCCCACACGATTCCCACTTGCGAAAAACTGGGGTTGTAATCTTCAATGGTGTAATGTACCGGATATGTCTCGAGAATACACTACTTAAACTGCTAGACAATGCACCACTTGTGGTCCGACAGAACTTGTGGTTGTAGTTGAATTGTGCGCCGCCTCAATTCTCTCGTATCAAGCGAGACTACTTAATTACAACATTTCGATACAGACGTATTGACCGCGGTGGACCTGTTGCATGACCACCCCGATGCCCTGATCTAAATCCTCTGGACTTCTATTTGTGGGGGTACATGAAAAGTGCTGTCTATCAGGCCCCAATTGTGGAGGAGGACTTGGTAGCAGGACTCGCAACTGTAGCAGGCAATGTGCGAGACTTCCCAGATATCTTTGAACTTGTGCGTGGGTCGCTACTGCGTAAGTTGAGGCTGTGCTGCGTATGTAAAAAAAGAGGTTATATAAAACACATCCTGTGATTTAGGCAATCAGTTATGGACTTTTCTGATGTACTGTAACGCTATTGATTCATCGCTCCTACTGTGAATGCAACTTCGCACATCCTTCATTTCTAGGCGTTGTGCACCAACATTTTTACATATCCAAGTATTGTGAAATTTAGGACAGATAAGTTTGTAGGCCTTGTTCATAAGGTCATACCATTGAACACTGTTCACAATACGAAACATCTGTGTGATTATTTAAGACAACCCCTGTAATTTTTTAAACTGTACAGCGGACAAAACGTCCTGGCCGCAGAGTTATCATTTCATAGCATTTCGTTTTTGTCATTCATCGGCATTTATGGGAGCAACTATGATCCAGTGGTCAGGACCATATCCTCCCATCACGACGATCCAGGTTCGATTTTCACTGGGTTCGATCCCCGGTGGGTTACAGCCCCATTTTTTTTCCAGAAGGAATCGTGTGGGACGATGTCGCTGGTCGGCATGATTTCTCAGAGAACTCCCGTTTCCCCACCCTTTTATTCCGGCAACACTCCCTCTTAGGATCTTATTCTATTGTTACAATGCAGAGATGATGGCAGTCTACAGGCCCAAAATCAGAATGCCACTAACCAGTTTGGAGTTATCCCCGCCCCTAGGGTGCATCACCCTTACGATATTATTTATTTCTTAGCGAATTATGTTCATGACATTTGAATGTACTAAAGTATATTCTTTGTTTATGAAGTTCGCGTATGCCTGTCTCAAAAATAATTAAATTTGGTGCATTTTGCTAAATTACATTTGTTGCCAAATTAACTGAGTCACGCATGGGCATGTTTTTGTTTTTACGCTTATGAAACTGCATTTTGCGACATGCTTCAACAACTGCATCACGGGTTGAATTTTCCAGCGAGCATAGTACAAATCCGTTTCTTAGCGGATGCAGCACATATTGCCTACATACCAGGTACAGAACAATTGTGTTCATTTTCTGGTAAACGGTGTATTCTAGGCATTTGCGACAAGAGGAACTTTTTTGTTCCTTACGGTGTACAGTCCAATACGATAACATGTAATGTTCACAAACCGTAACGCCAACGTAATTTTATGCGATATAAGGGAGGCAACCCGTATTATTTTCATTAAAGCGGAAGGTTAGAAGGTTGAAACTTTTACACGTTTAAGATCTCAATAATACGTAACACCACTCAAAGTATCGTAATTTAACTCCTAACCATTTTTTTATTTTCTGACAACATACGATTTTCATACTCGATTTTCCAGGCCTTATTCCGTCCTTAATATTCACTTTTTTATAATGTGTCCTATATAATGTCGACTTCATTTTTCATGAGGAATCACCTACCGAAGTTTGGGCAGTTAATTTCCTTACAACCTGTATGTTAACAGAAATAATAGATACAGTCACGCAACCTGGAAACTTGGAGTCAGTATAAATACTAATCATATACATTTTTAAGTCTTGTTACATTTTAGAATTAGTAATATAAATTATGACTAAACAATATTAAGTGCACGCACAGTGTTTTAAAGAGACTTCAATGGCACACGACACTCTAATAATTTACTAACACGTGTCAATGGAATGTAGTCTGTGCCATGCAAGTGTTCCGTATTTTGACAGTTCACTTCTGAGAAACGTGTCTGTACACAGGCTTGCGGAGACTGTGCTTTTCCAGGAAGCCAGGTAGGTTTTAAGCTCCAAACAATGGAACTGTCGGACACAGTTCTCAGAAGAGAAATGTCAAAATACGGACAAGTTACATGAAATAGACTTTATCACAACATTTATGTGGTACTAGCAGTGTGCCCGCGGCTTTGCTTGCGTGTGTTACTCACAGCAGATAATATGTACTTTAATTGCAAAACCTCTTTGTACACCAGATTGGTACTTCAGTCATCAAGTGTTAGAATGTCCAAGCTGCTAGTTGAGTTAACTCTGCCGCAGGACAAGCAGTTATAGCTGTCCACGTGAAAAGCAGTCTTGATTTTGTCCCTGTCACTAGCAGTAACTTCAACTGGGCCTTATTAATAGTCACAGCAATGTTGTCGTTGTGGAGTAAGTACAGACTTCTAAATGTAAGAGGGTAATGAAATGAAATACGCAGTTTTCGTTATATGAAGTCTGATTTCTCCCCGAGCACAACAGCATTGGTGATGGTGCCCTGAGCAACATACTTGTTTTTCAAAACCTTCACTTGAAGTGCCATTAGGAAGTATTGACGGGATGCTGTTTCGCAGTATTATAAACTTATTTGGTGCGCCAACCTTGAGGTTAGTGAGATGGTATATGTGGGATGACGCTGTCGAGGAGCTTGAGTAGTGGATAGTTGACTGCACAATACATTTTTACCACTTTTGAACGACTTCATCTAATTGCACTGATTTGATCTGTCTTGCAAGTTTTGTGTCAGAATTGCATATCTGTAAAGTTTTAATGGAATTTGAGTCAAGAACCGTTGGAACAATAGACCGGAGCTTCAGACAACTGCGCAACATAACGTCGAAATTATTCCTGAAAACTAAACTTAAAAATTAAATATTACTTTCCTAGGCTCATAGAGGTAGTACAACAATACGTCTCGACAGAACTACAGGACGAAACTCCTATATAGTTTGTGTATCTCTGGTCGTGCTTGGCTTCGGATCGTCTGCCTTGAAAGTGTACAAACTAAGTTTTCTTCTTAGTAATTATATTATCTTATTAAATAAAAAACTTGCTTTACTATTTTTAAATACTTACGTAAGCATCATTCTGACGGGAACACCACATCAATATCTCTACTGATTAGGTAAGTATCATCGGCTGGTAGAAAACAAATTTTATGCCTTTTCGCCCCTTTAGGTATCGAATTTCGAAAAATCTTAATTTCATACCCTAAATATTTGTTCAAGTACAAGTGAAGTGATAATCACGACGACAGCTCGTTCAGTCAAAGCAAAATCGAACAATCGCTAAAAATCACATAATTATAACCCCTGTACAGTACAGGGAGTTCAAATTTTGAAAAATTTTAAAATCGTTTTGCGATGACTTTCCTAAACATCCTGAAGCAAAAATAAACTGAATATCTCGATAGGTTCGATTTATATAAAACACATTCCAGGTCTTTTTATCACTTAAGAGATTGAACTTGGAAAAACCCTTAAATTAAATTTTAGACAACAAGACTGGCATCTCTTGAACGTGAAAAACACAACAATAGCCCACTGGGTTCAAGGTATATCGATGTTTAATTGAAAACGCATTTATTTCACCACTTTTCACCACTTCTTACCTCCGTAGGTAGCGAACTTCGAAAATTCAATGGGATATATATGTGAATCGAAAACACATTTTACCGTTTTTTTAACATCTACAGGGCAAAATTACAAAAAAAGATATTTTAATGGTATTTGGGATGTTTTCAAAAGCATTATTCTAAAGGAAAGAGCACTTCGATATCTCGATTGGTTCGATAGATATAGAGGAATATTCGAGAAGACATTTCACATATTTTCACCCGCTTAATTAAAGAACTTCAAAACGTCTTGGAGAACTGCCGAAGTCATTTGTATACGTAACTAACTGAAGAAAAATCACTGCGATATCCAATTGTGTTTCAGTGATATAGACGATTCATTAAAACCCATTTTGCCACTTTTCACTGCTTGGGGTCGAAATTCAAAACATCTTAAAACTGCTTTTGGGGTATTTAAGTAAGCAACATTTTGAAGTGAATACCAAATCTCTATCCCGAAAGATTCGATAGATATCGATAGCCATTTGAAACACATTTAAGGTTTTATCCCCCCTTAAATGGTTGAATTTCGAAAAATCCTTAAATGGGGTAATATGCATTTTATGTGTCTCCTAATAAAGTAAAAATCATGATGATAAACCGTCGGGTTTGAGCTCTATCGACATCCCTTCGGAAATACAAAATACATTTCTCCCCTTTCCACCCCCTTGGAGGTCGAATTTCGAAATATTCCTTCTTAGTGCTCGCCTGCGACCTGAAGGGAACCCACACAAAAAATTTCACGATTCTATGTTCAGTGGTTTGGGCTGCAGTTTGATATGTCAGTCAGTCAGTCAGTCAGTCAGTCAGTGTTCATTTTTATGTTTAGAGATTTTTGATCCAATTGATTGAAAGAATATGCGCTTGGTGTGTTGGTTAATTTCTGCATGTCAATCAGACTGTATAGTCAAGGGTACATTCATGTAGGTACCTAGAAACAAATTTTAAATATATATATATATATCATTTGTTGCTGCGATAGGAAGTTTACATAATTCAAGTGTGGCAAAGCTTCCTAAATGGAACTTGAAGCATTAGTACCTATATATGTAGCAATTGTTGGAGGAATCTTGTTTTAATTTATTTTATTGATTTTTTGCTGTGTGTTTAACTAGCCTGCTTTTAGGAAACATTGTGGGAAATATAATAATGTAGGGGGAATTAAGTTTGTTGGTTTTGTCATGCTAATTGCTAGCTTGGTGTTCCGTATAGCTCGGATATAATTATTCATCGCAACACTGAAAACATATTTTTTTAAGTTCGACGAGGTAAGTTGTAGACAGTTATCTTTGAGGAAAGAAACATTTCAGCTGTAGTCGCATTACAATAACAGACCTAAACAATTATGGTACTGTATTTCTATGCAATATGACGTTGAGTCACATGATGCTAATTATAATCGTGTGTATTTCAACGTTAAACTAACGTCACTGTTATTCACCTTTATGGAGATAAGATATTTATGAACACTTGTTCTAAGCCTTGAAATCTCAAGATAGCGAGATAGTGTCAAATAATAGATGCCAGACGATATGATGAAGAACCCAGCGAGTCAGTCTGCGCACACTGAAACGTTGGCAACTACACTCAGACAACTAGGAGATTGTTCAGGTATGTTGTAAGCGTTCAAACATATATGCTTAGTTGTAGTTGTTAAAAAGAGTATATCATAGCCTAATAATTTCATTTATAATTTTTTGAATGGCAGGTTTGACTTACAGCAACTGCACATTTTTTTACTGGGGCTCTGAACCAATCTAAAGTACTCTGACCATGCAATCAGCGAAATTCCTGTATTTATTTGGAACAACAAAAATAAGTTCCAAAAGAAACGAATCTACTGGTCAGTTAAGTTTTTGTTGGGACGTATACAGTTGTGTTGTCAATAAGTTGAACTTTATCACGAAAAGTACAGAAGATTATCACTAACCATAAAATACTTAAAATTATAAAAGAAGGCATTGTTGTAGAAATACGTAAAGTACGGAATAAATTTCCGTTCCCTTGCAACAGTTCAGTAATTTTTGCAAAGGGGAACTATTCTGACTCAGGAAATTAGTTAATAGTTGTTTGTACAATGAAAAATCTCCGGTTGCAGTTCATACAAGCTTGTTAAACAAGTTTAATGTAGCAATACTTAGTCAACTGCAAATTATTTTCTACTTATACTACCAATATTAACTTAATAATTATTTAGCCTACATTACAATGTTCTTTTCTAAGCACAGTATTGATATTCGGCGACATAGTCTTCAGAAGAATAAATCGCATTTATTACACAGTTATTGTGCGACACTGTTTAAGAACTAAACTTCAGCAAAGTACTGTTCAGTAGGATTCTCTATAGCGATAACTATATCCTCTATATAATGTGTAAATATCCGTGCATCACACACACGCACACACACACAAACACACACATGCACGCAATTAGGTTCTTGTTGGGACATTTCGCTCGGCTGTGCAATTCAGCTCCCAGCTGCCGGCGCGCTCTGCTCATACGCAGTGCAATAGTAACTAACATAACACAACTTTCATTTTATTAAGGGAACATAACTTTATGGAATTCTAACTAACCTAAAGTAATCTAAACTGACAAATGCCATAGGGGACTGGCAGTGGAGGGGGAGCACGGGCAGCTGGGAGCAAAGATGCACTGCCCAACGAAATGAGACATGTTTTAAATATCTTCTCTGGTTTACGTGCTAACTATGTTATCCGTGTCGTAACCAGTATTTTCAAGGCCCTGGAAGAATATTCCATGGCAAAGAAATGGCCTGTTACGGAATACGCAGTCACACAAAGATTAAACTACCGCGATATTTAACCGGGTTTAAGAGATTTGAGGGATTTCGCGAAAACATATTTTTTATGTGTTTTAACTCTATTAACAGTAGAATTCCGGAGAATCATTAAATAAAACTTTATGGGTTTTTATGTAAGCATAATTTTTAAGTGAAAATTACCCCGATACTTCAATTGGTTCAAGTGAAATCGAGAAGTAAATGAGTACATATTTTATTACTTATCCTCCAAGTTAAATTAAGAAAATACGTAAAGTGAATTTTACATATTTACATAATCATCATTATGAAGAAAAAATCACCTGATATGCCACCTGGTTTAAGAGAAATCGAATATTTAATATATAATATACCTCTCAATTTTAAATAACAAAAATTAGGTAACGCCCATTACGCAATATTTTAAAGCAGGAATAATGATAGCTAGAGACATGCAAAATTCGCATTATCATTTGGTAGCAAACTAAACTTCACTTTCCTATACATAATCTACGATTCTGTTGGCCACGAACTTTTATGTGTTGTCATTTACGTGTGTTACGTCTTTACAGATATTGGCCTCTCTGCCGTGTAAGCATTCTCCGCGGCAAGTCACGACAATATCGGCCAGCGGGAGACGTCGAACGAGCCTATAGTCACTTGGAGTCTAGTCAGCTGTCTGAAAATAAAGCGAATCTTTCATATCTTTAACGATAGCTCACCAGATTAATGCAATATATAGGATTCATTCAAAAAACATTTCACCACTTTCCCCCTTCTTAATTTTTTAAATTTGACAAATGCTTTCTTAGTGGCTGCAAGAGGAAGCCATCACCCTCAACATTTCATGTGTCTAGGCCCAGCGGTTTGTGCTGTGCATTGATGAGTGAGTGAGTTAGTGAGTGAGGCAGTTCAACTTAAATACAGATGTTATTTTTAAGTTTAATAATACTGCCCACATTTCTTGGTACACCAAAATACAGAAGTTTTACACGCAGGCAAAGCTGCTGATGTAATTGCACTAATAATATATATATATATTTTTTAATTTTAATAATTATACCGTTATATAAAAGAAACTTTCAATGAAATACATTTAATACAATTAATCAATTAACATTTTGGGTAACAGTAACAACAAATAACCTCTTTAAGTATATAAAAGGGAATACTGACTGACATATCAACGTAGAGTCTAGATCACTTGATCTGGAAACACTGTAAAATAATTCATAACTTAATATCTTCATTGGAGGTGTCCTTTTACACAAAATGTATTGTAAAATGCTTGAGACAGCAACTTGTCGTGTACATTTGAATTATCCTTATTGTTTTCATATAATTACGTTAACATGTATGTCTTTAAATACATATGTTTTGCGTACCTATTCACTAATGCATGTAACGTTAAAAAAATATATATTTGTTTAAATTCCTCATGGCTGTCAGTGTTAATATTTATGAATATGCAATGGTAATTTTACACATGTCATTCTCTTTTCACCACCCAATGTGTGTATAAATTAACAAAACACATACTTAAAAATAACACTACCAATGTTTGCATCATTTCTCTGCGACAAGTCTCGGGAAATTATGCCTGCATTGTCAGTGTAAATTTACACCACATGTTGGGCAAAGCGCTGTTTACAACAATTTGTAGCATAAATATTAATCACTAAGTTTTTGTATATAAAACTACACTAATAATTCAGCGTAAAATAACAAATGTCGTGAGTGTTTACACTTTCGTGGTATTGTTTAAAAACACCGAATATTTGATTAGTTTCCATGTAGTTGCCAGTGTTAATGTTCGTAAAAATACAAACGTAATTTTACACAAGTAATTTAAATTCACCTTACAACTGTTCTGTACATTAACAAAACAGATTATTCAAATTTATTTTACCAATGTGTGCATCATATCTTATAGACAAGCTTTGAGAAATTACGCCTACAAATACAATGCATTTTAGCAAAAGAAGTTTAGTAAAGTGACGTTTACAAGAACATATCCCGTAAATCATAATTACTCCAATTATGTATGTTAAATAACACGAAGCTTGCCGTGTTAAGTAACAAATTTGTTCAGTATTTAACCCTTTCATTATATTGTAGAAATACACCGAAAGTTTGTTTAAATTCCGCGTAGTTGTCAGTGTAATTATCTATTAACATACAAACGTAATTTTACACATATCGTTTTATTTTACCTCACAAAGGTTAGTATGTATTTACAGAAAAGATGGTCTACAATTACATCTGCAGTATATCTCATATATAGGTTTCTGAAAACTACGCCTTCAAGGACAGCGTAATTAAACTAAAGATGTTTGGTAAATTTATAAATACAACAACAGGCATTGTATATGGACATGACCGTGTTTGTAAGTGTTAAAATTACATTAAGTACGCCGTATTAAATTTCTAATGTCTAGTATGTAATATGTTCATGTTATTGTAGATGAACATCAAATGTTTGTTTAAAACCCACGTAATAGACAATGTCTATATTCATAAACATATAAACGTAATTTTACAACATTTTTATTATATTACCTCATAATGGTTGTGTTTATTAACAAAACAGGTGGTTTAAAATTACTTCACCAAAGTGTGCATAATATCGCAGCGATAAGGTTAATTAAAGTATGCCTACAAGGACAGCACATTTTAACCGTTATAGGCCAAATATAAAATGGTACAACTGCGCATGCATCCCTAGTTTCCTACAGAAAATTCTATTTTTTATTTTCTACAATCTCAATAATATAATTGTCATATTCTTTACATATGATACTGTCAAAATAGTTAGATAAGACAGTAGCATCTATTATGATTAGCACTGCTACCGTTTTTATTTTTCTGGTTTTAGATGTTGCAACTTAATAGTTTTTACATCAAACCCGTGCTTCGTTGAAGACTTCGCGGTGACCAGGTTTGCGCATTCGCAAGAAAAATTGACGTCACCTCTTTGGCAAAGTGCGCATACTGGACCGAAATTCATTCTTGCTAGTCCTAGCGTGCGTGGTTCCAACTTTCATCACGTGCAGCAGCACTGATTGTTGAATCATGCACACACTTTCAGAATGTCTTGGATTCAAACCGTGAACCGGCCATTTTAATATGTATTGCTTTCCGTGTCATTCTAAAATCATTCAAGAAATATATGGAGATTACTATAGCCAATGAAAAATCATATGAGTTTTCACAGATTTGTTTTGTACACTATTTTGCAGAAGCTTCTTGACGCATTGTGCTAGCTTCCGTGCTATGTTTGCATCGATAATTATTATTGCTAAAAACATAATACGTAGCATTTTTTTGCATCACACAGTACGTTTATGACAAAAAATAACTTTCAGAAAGTGAAGTTGGTATATGAATAAACAGTGCAATGACTAGGTTTTACCTCATATATCGAAGAAGTAAATTTTTAATTTGAGCTTTCTGTCGTTGATTGAGTTCCTTCTGCGTTGTAAACCACCAAACCGAAATTCCAGTTACTACTGTCGCCGTTTAGGAAATAATATTAATAGAGCAAATACGAGACGTAAGCGCACATTACAAACTTAAATTAACTCACTAACGATTTATTTTAATTACAGTGAATAAACAAATTCGTAAAGTGTGAGTAAAGCTTTATAAATACTTTCATTTTAAAAAGTCCCATGCTAATTCATGTATTATATATTTTGTAGTATTTCAATAAGTTCCTTATACAAAAATAAATTTTTAAATATTAATGTTTGATGTTGTGCTTATTGATATTTTCTGACATCGTATATTAACAAAGCGAATGTTGCAGGAACCCGAGTTTCACCTTGGTTTCCTAACACCACACTTTCCGGCAACGATATAAACGTACTGTCTGTCGCGACTTAAAGTGTGTTCATGAATTCTCTTCACAGCAACATGCAAACTCTTCTCCCCCTCCCCTTTTTCCTGTTATTTTCGCCAGACCCAGTCTGCCACACATGCACACACTCGCCGCATTCCTTTCGTCTACCTGACCATTCGATGCAAAAGGGGCACAAGGTAGCGCAGTTCAATTACGGCGCACTACGCCACGCTGAACTCACCCCATGCCAAGCTAGTCCAAGTTAAGCGCGGAAAAAAATATTTCCTACTTATCCATAATAAATAGAAAAACCACTGACTTCAGAATTTTTACAGTTTATGTAGAGGGTATTCTGTATGTAAAGATTACACGTTAATTTTCGTTACTTAAATAGTTCTATTGTGAAGAATACATTTTTAGTAAATAATTTGTTACCGATCATTTATAGAAAGATGAACAGCCAATTAAGTTACAAAAAGTCCACTAACTCTTCCGTATTTGGAGATAAATTATCGGTATCAGAGGATGAAATGAATAGCCAACTTAAAAAAAATGAATTTTTGTGTGTGTACATGTATTATATTTAAGATTTGCGGGAATTGCTGTTATTTTGGTTGCAGGTGGAACACACAATGTTTCAGTGGCTGTGCAGCGCCGTGTTGTTTAATGACTAGAACAAATTTTTCTCTAGGTTTGGTCACACCAATTTTTTATTTATTGGTTTGAATTCTCAAATTTTGAAGTTGTTTCCGTGTTTTAAATTACTTATCACCAGACACGAAAATACTACACTTATCTAGGGATCACTTCAAATTTATATTATACATATTTCAATATTTGCCCCTTTTCTGAACGGAGATTCTGTCAACGATTAATTACGATAAAGAACAACAGTGAAACAAATATTTCTGTGGAAATAAATATTTTTTGCGGGTTTGCTTTTGATCTTCATTTAGCGCAGAAATATATTTGACAGAGATTTACATATATGGTCAAATGAAATTTGTAGTGAAATCTCTTGTGCCAAATTCCGTTATTGTTTATATTACGTTGGTATATAACTCTATCCAATATTTATAGCACTTTAAAAAAACGGTTACATATTCAAACTCCGACAAATAAAGAAGAGAGAGTGTGTGTGTGTGTGTATATATATATATATATATATATATATATATATATATATATATATATACATATACTACGCAATCACAAAGTCGTGCACACAATTTATTGTAATTTGTAATAATAACTTCCGATAATTCATTATACAGTACTGATGTACATAAGTATGAATTAAATTCAGCTGTTGCTGTTGTAAGCTTGGTAAACAACAATTAATTTCCACCAGTATGAATTATGTTACACACATGTCAGAGTCAATTGCACATAATGTTGCTGCAGTAAATTTTAAAATGAGTAATACAGACATAGACCCGCAAAAAAAAACATTACAACTAGATTAACATTTACTGTATCATATTGTTACAAGTTTGAGAACACACAAACTTTATATGTGGGCAATTCCCATGAGTTCTTTGGGATAGAGGTCTATAATTACAAATAAAAGAGTTAAATTAAGTACTGGATTTAATAGCTCACAAAGCTATGAAATACACAAAACAGTAATCAACTAGAACTCTCACAACACAATTAGTTATGCACACAATTACTC